>CAUYQV010152676.1:0-45097 GCA_963574575.1 Galagoides demidoff
TTTTTTTTTTTGAGACGGAGCCTCAAGCTATCCCCCTGGGTAGAGTGCCATGGCATTGCACTCATAGCAACCTCCAACTCCTGGGCTCAAGCGAGTCTCCTGCCTCTGCCTCCCAAGTAGCTGGGACCACAGGCGCCAGCCCCAACACCCGGCCATTTTTTGGTTGCAGTTATTATTGTTGTTTGGCAGGCCCGGGCTGGGGATTCGAACCCATCACCTTAGGTGTATGTGGCTGGTGCCTTAGCTGATTGAGCCACAGGTGCCGAGCCTCTATGTGTGTTTTTTTTTTAAAACAATTCCTGACAAATCTGATGCAGATATTAGCATGTTGTGTGAAACTCAGCCTACATTCTAGTATAATTAAACACTAGCTCACATACTGATTCTTCCAAATGACATCTGGATATAATCACATTAGGCCATTGTGAAGGAAGATAAAGTGGATAATCTTATAAAGAGTTCAAAATACTACCTTACATTTATAGGTGTTACGTGAAACTTAACTAGTATTTATTGTTTTGTTAGTATCGCTGCTGTTCTAGCTTCTGTTATTATTACCTACTACCTTTCTTAAGAAATAAAGGTAAATCTATTATAAGGAATCAGTGGTAGTCACAGGACCCCACAGTGTCAAAATATAGTCAAGTACCATTGATGAAGTACTAGAATCAGAAGCTGAAATCCTCCCACAGGGGCTCCGTCTCAGTCTTCCACAGAAACCACACAGTTTCCCTCTGTATTTCTCTCTGTACGTCTGCTCAGTCTGCCCTCCCTCCTTCCCTCTCATTGCTATCCTGACTTTCCCCAAAACATGGTGGACCATGGTCAGTACACCCCCTTCTGAGTTTACATTAGTTCTTCTAGCTGCAAGAGACCAACTAGCTCCATTCAGTACCATTTTCATATTTCCGGAAGATTTCGATTGATTCTGTTTCAGCCTGTCCTTGATTCAACTTTCCAGGAAATGGTAGACAGGATCTGAAATGCAAACAAACTCAAGGACCTAGTTGCATTAATGGGGGTCATTCCCAAAGCTATAGGTGGGCAAGTACCCTTATTGTTATCTATGTGCAGCAAGGGTTTCCAATATTAATGCAGTTAGGGGATGAATCAAGATTTCTATCAAATACACTGTCAAAGCTCTGTTCAAAGGATTTCTGGGATAGAATCCAATTATTATTTGGATGATGTCTTGACTTTTGAAAGTTATTAATATTAGATGATTTATTATTGGATGAAACATAAGCCAAGCAGTTCCTTAGGGAAATGGATTTACCATCAGTGGGATATTTCCCCTTTCTGAACTTTTTTTGTGCCAACTTTTTTTCTGATGTTCTCATTTGCCTCTTTTAAAGAAAAAGGGTAGCACATAGGTGTGTCTTATTGTGTTACCCTCAGTGATGTTTAGACTTTAAAACACCATGGATAAGGTGGTGCAAACCTGCACAAAAACGAGTACTGTGCCCTGCTGAAAATTCAGACAATAGAGGGAAAGTTATTTTGAGTATTGGGCCTTTTTAGCACCCCTCAGATTATGCTAAAGGGATAAACTAATTATTATCCCAAAAAGACTTTCATCAACATTTCTCTACTTTCAACAGACTAACAGGAATCACAAATCAAGTGAAATTTAGGCTGGGATTGGCTTTCAAACCTTTAAGAATTGATTGTATGTGTAGTATGAATTTAAGGGATGTCAGAATATTTGACAGTAAAATAAGAGAGAACATTGTCAATTATTGTTGTATTCAGTTTCTGCTCAGCTGTACACATTAGCTGAATTCAATTTATTCACAGAATTCAGAAGGTTTGTGGTTGAACCTAATCATTGAGTCATCACAATGACTGAAAGTTGCATCCTCACTGAAGCTGGGAGTTTCGCCATATCCCTGGCCAGCACTTGAACTTCATTTTTGACATGGAACCAGGCTACAATGGTCACACAACAAGACCCCTATCAACTGTGATATGTCTGATCTCTCAAGCTTCCTCTACAACAATGATTTTCTGAAAATAAATAGACCGGATAACTTGATATTTTATCTACTCACATAATTTAAGTGTCTATTTGTTTTAAGCTAGTTTTCATTTTTTAAATATCTTGTGTGATTTTCTGGTGGATAAACATAAAAATGAAAATATGTGTTAGACTAAAAGAGGCTATTGTCTTTCTTCTACTTGTCACTCAGTCACTTTACCGCTATGATTTATGGTGTAACTATTCCTTTGAACCACATGAAATTGCTGATATTTGATCATTTGTGATCTACAAAAATGGCCATTTCATATGTTTCAGTATAAAGACTCACATCACTTCCTCAAGGAAGAAACTGGAGCAGCAAAATCATAATAATATAGTATTAAATTATAAAAAATTAAAAGATTGAACTTATAGTGCAAGCCCAAAATGTCTTTCAAATTATAACTAGAATGAAGACCGAAAGAAAGTACAAAAAAAAAATGATCAGTGGATGTTTTTGATTATTAAGTAGGACTATAATCTATTTTATTTATTCTTAATTTAGACATAGGTAGGCATTATATTTTATGATATTCATTAATAGCATTTACTGTTTTGTGGTTACCAAAGTAGCACTTTTTTTTATGTTTAGAAAGAAGAGAAATGATAAACATGAAAACTCTTACCATGTAGAGATTATGTGATAATTTTTTACTTCCTCCATTTTTGTCATTAAAGAGAAGAAGTGAGAATCCAATGTACTCAATTCTAATATGGAGGCAGTAGATAATTTAATACAAGGTGGAGGATAAGGGAATGAGGAAATGTGGAGAGGGGAGAAGGGAGAGGGATATGAAGGGTCATGGTATATGTCATATCTATTGGGGGTGGGACACAAGTATAAGAGGGACTTTATCTAACAAATGCAATCAGGATAACCTAATTCTATGACCCTCAATGATTCCCAAACAATAAACTAAGAGAGAACATTGTCAATTTATATTAACATTTTTCTCATTGACATAAAGACCATTTTCATCCATGTTTATTGGTCATTTGTATTAATGGATCCATTTAATCTATTATGTTTGGAGCCTGAATCTTCTCCTTATTTTAAGATCAAGCTGGATTTTATGAGATGGGGGGGGGATCTTTGATCTGTTGTTGACTTTCATTTAGCTCCAGAGATATTAGCAAAAGTAATAATATTTCAGAAAGAAAAGTAGATGTTCTATATTTTGACAAGAAAACAAGTGGGGGAAGAAGAGCACCAAAGAACACAAAATAAGTACAAACATGCAAGACAGAGATGCGCCTGGGTGTCGGTGAAGATGATATTCACAGCTTTAAAGATCATAATGGATGTCAGGTTAACCACGCTCAGAACCCTGAGCTTTCAGAAACATGCATGGAGTAAGTTGTGTGTGTGTCCTATAAAAGTAGGAAGCCATTTCCTCCTCACGGCATGAACTTGTCCATTCTTTCCTGCAACTGACAGAACTTTAGGGAAGAAAACATGGGTAATTTTTTTCTTTCTTTTTTCTTTTTTTCTTTCTTCCACCATGCCTTTCTCTACTTCCAATAGGCTAACAGGAATCACAAATAACATGAAATTTAGGCTGGGATTTGTTTTTGAACCTTTAAGAATTGATTCTATGTGTAGTATGGTTTTAGGGATGTCAGACTATTTGGCAAAATATGCTTCTAAAATAAATCTTGTAAAACAGTGAATTCTGTAACATGATTCGTTTTGACTTAGAATTCGTGGTTAGGTAATTTTGATGTGGTTGTTCAGTGTTTGATTTTGTGATCAACAAATTCAAGAGACTATAGATGAAGGCCTCAGTAGAAGTGAGATTTATTTTAAAACCACTCATTTCCCTACTTCCCCTCAAATTGGTTATTTTACTCTTTTCTTCCTGTTTAAAAATAACCGAGTCTTCTATGGTGATGACTTTTCAAGAATATCAATTTTCATTTAAGGAAGACTATTTTGAGTAGTTAGGAGAAAAATTGTAGTAAAAATTCTTAGCATTTAATACCAGAATTTCCCACCTAGAAAAACATTATTAAATATATATACATATATATATTTATAATTAAATATATTAATACAACATTGCTTTTCTTTAGTTGATACCCTATTTTAATTATATTCTTCTTATTTCCTTCTGTTGAGGCACAGAACACAATACCTTAAAATATGGCCTTTTGGCATGCTGAGCACTTTGAATAAAAGAAAATTTAAAGGCTTCAGAAATAAGCCTTAGAACAAGGTCTCTCTCTGACTTTCCCCCCCTCACTGTCTCTCTGTTTCTTTTTTTATTTCCCTAAAGCATCTCCAGGGACTCTTTCTAGAATTTTTTTTTTTTAATCTGACTGCAGAAACTTCTTTCTGAGAGGAATGCAATTGTGTTAAGACCCCCTACCTAGGAATCTCACTAATGATCAGAAAAGATTAACCACTGGAAAAGAGACTGGAGTCATCCAGGAAGATTTTTTTTTTTTCCTGAGATTATCTGGAACACTGTATCTATATTACATGACAGCTTTATTTACAATGTAATTCTGCCCTTCATTTTCTGGTAACTTGTCCACAAGTCATTGCTTGTCCTTTGGTTCCATTCAGCATCCAAAAAGAATCAATTATAATCCACATTGTCTGGTTTTATAGGTCTATGCATTCACGCAACCCTCTTCTCCAATAAAGATGGCATTTAAGCACTAACCATCCCATCCCATCCAGCTCTTCTTAGAATTCTCATATTTTTTATAGCTTGCTGACTCTTGCATTTTAATAAATTTGTTGTGCTTTTCTTTTATTAACCTCTGTTTTGCTAGAGAAGTGCCAACTGCCGCCCTTAAGGTAGGGAGAAAAGGAATCAGCCCTTTTCCACCCCTACACCTTCATGCTTGATTACTAATTTTGTAATAATAGGAGCTGAATTCTTTTCCAAGTTGGGAATATGTCATAAGCGGGAAAAACTTGAATGTTCTTTCTTTAACCTTGCAGTTTGAATTAAATTTGGTTTCCAAATATAGAATTAATCAAATAGTTCTTTAATTAATTTAAGGAAGTTCTTAATGAAGAGTTTTCAGCTGTCACAATCTGCAGATTACAACCATCTTCCAGAAAATGCATTGTTTTCTTCCTCCCACGCCCCTCTCTTTCTCCTTCCTTCCTGCCTTTCTCCCATCTTCCCTTTTTTTTCTTTTCCTTTCCTATAAGAGAAAGGGACAATTAACTAATACAGTGCACTTGATTCCCTAGGGCAGTGGTTTCATTTAGAGTAGACCTTACAAGTAAATAAAGATAATTTAAATGTCATCATTTTATTGATTTTCTAACTCTTTTAATTAGCAAGGCAATTAATCTTTAATCTTTTTGTCTGAGCCTCCCTTCAATAAAATCAATTTTGACTTACATGGATGTGCAGCTCATAGTCTGTTGAATGAAGAGAACCTTAGCCGAATGGTACTGGGCAACCACTCACAGAGCGTTCAAGCCAGAAATTTACTTTCTTCTAGAGATTTTATAACAGAGGACCAGCTAGTACAGGTCGGGCAACAAGAGAAAAATCATCAGCTTTTCTAAGACATTGTTCTGCCTTGATGTAGTATGTTTTTCCCTTCAAAAGCTTAAATCAGGGTACCTTTGTTGTTGCCTAAACAGGTCCATTTGTTTGATGCCCAAAAAGAGGCTAACGCCCAGAGTCTGCCGAGAAAGGGGTTACGCTGCACAGCGCTAAGAGGGGAGATGGGAGGAATATCGCAATCTGCTTCCTCAAGAAATGGGGAGACAATGTGCTAGTTTTATATACAATTGGAAATGTTTTCATCAAACTGGTTAACATAGCCTTCACCACATTTTCTTAGTAATTGTGTTAAGACATTTATATTCTAGACTGAATAAATTTAACATGGACCCTTGTAAAATACATGATTGCATTAATGTACACAGCTATGATTTAATAAAAGAGAAAAAAGGGAAGAGAAGGTTTTTAAGGATGGCTTGACAGGTAAGGAATTAGTTAATTAGGTTTGCTAACTGGCTAAGTTTGAGGCAAAATTATCCGTATAATTTGGGGTGTGGGATCATTGTAGGGATCTGGAAATTGTCTCCTGGTTTTGCTTTAGCTTCTGGGCTGCCGATTCCTGTTGAGCTGATTTCTTGGTGCCGGCTACTGGTCTGGTTGGGTTTGCTAATCTACTGGAACGCAGGGCCTGGAAGATATCTTAGAAACTGCCTTCAGGGTTCCAAAAGGAGATGCTATCTATCAAGAAAAGTTAAGAATCTTAACAACTACCAGCTTTGTGGAAAAAGTTAAGACTCTATAACCGCCAGCTGGAAGTAAATGAAGGCCAGTGACTAACAGTTAAGCAGATGAGGGGACAGTGGCTGATTACTCTCATTGTATTTAGCCAAGCCCGTTCCTTCACAGTGTTTTGAGACCCTCACTCTAGTTTCTTACCTTTCACTCTTTCATCAAATTGTAAGTTAAGTAAGAGGACCAGGAGGCTTAGGTTAGGAAGTTGAGGAGAATGTAACAGGAAAATAAAATAGCCGCAGAGGCTTTTAAGTAAAATAAAGCCACATTAATTCAAACTTAGACACGACTGTTGTTTCAAGAGAGACTAAAGCTTTACATAATATTATCCTTGAATAGAAGGTGATAAAAATACAGTAGGGTGTTGACCTTCCCAGTAAATGTTAAGTTCTTCTGAGAAGCATGTTTATATACTAAAATGTTGTTTCCGAATAAAGAGAAAAGCACAGTGCTTATTTAAGCTGATTTTATGGCATGGTTATAGAAATTATTCTTTGTCAAGCAGCATTTGTAATGATAGGGCTAAATGTATAATTTAATAAATTCATAATTTATTAAAAATATATTTTAAATAATCTGTTAGCTCTTAATTTCTTTGCACTGTTCCCAATTGCGTGTATAGTATTATATATTATATACTAATGCACTATGTGATCTTATTTAATTTAGTCACATATACAACCTTTGGAATTAATTCATGTATTAGGGTCCCTGAATACATTTTTTTTCTATTTATTTACACATAATACAACCCCTGGAATTAACTATGGATTAGTGTTTCTGAATATATTTTTTTACTTTTATGTGAAGAAAGGTTGTTATTTTTTTGAGACAAAATCTCATTCTGTTGCCCCAGGCTGGCCTGCTGTGGCATCAGCCTGGCTCACAGCAACTTCAGACTCCTGGGCTCAAGAGATCCTCCTGCCTCAGCCTTCTGAATAGCTGGGATCTCACGCACTCACCACAATGTCTGGCTAATTTTTCTATTTTTAGTAGAGACAGAGTCTCTTTTGTTCAGACTGGTCTTGAACTCCTAAGATCAAGGGATCCTCCCAGCTCGCCCTCCCAGAGAGCTAGGATTACAGGTGTGAGCCACCACATCTGGTCCATAGAGAGGTTTTTTTTCAAGTATTATTATTATTTTTGCAGTTATAGCCTGTGACTTTCTTTTATTTTACATGTCAGTAATAAGAGGATACGAGAGATTAGGTTACATTGTTTGCATCTGTTAGGTAAAGTCCAAGTTGTAGCTGAGCCCTGCACCCAGGGGATGTACACCCTTACATTGTGCCCGTTAGCATTAGGTAAGAGCATATCAGCCACACTTCCCTCCCCGCTACTTGAATTTAATTGTGTTTTTCTCTTATGTGGGTATGTAGTTGCTTATTGGTATCATATTAGTATTGAGAATATTGGTTGCTTGCTTTTAAATTCCTGTGATACTTTACTAAGAAGAATGTTTTTCAACTTCAACTCCATCAGGTTTATATAAAAGATGTGAAGTCTCTATCTTTTTTACGGCTAAGTAGTATTCCATGGTATATACAAACCACAGTTTACTAATCCATTCATGAGTTGACAAGCACTTGGGTTGCTTCCATGTCTTGGAAATTATAAATTGAGCTGCTGTAAACATTTGAGTGAAAATGTCCTTATAATAAAATGATTTTTTTTTCCTTCTAGGTAGATAGATACCTAGTAACGGGATGTGCGATCACACGGAAGTTCTACTTTTAGCTCTTTGAGGATTCTCCATACTTATTTCCAAAGAGGTTGTATTAGTTTGTAATTCCACCAACTGAAATTGAGAACATAAGAACCATTCAAAGATCAGTGAAACAAAAAGTGAGTTCTTTGAAAAGATTAATGAAATTGATAAACTTTTGGCCCGATTAACTAGAAACAGAAAGCTAAGACCTCTAAAAGATTTTTTCAAGACATTATTTTTCTTAGTTATTCCTATCCCATAAAATTTTAACACAACAGTGGTACTGTATATCTGTTTATGTACTGCATACATATGTGTGTTTTATACATAAGAAGACTAAGATATTTTTCATTCTCAAAGAACCAAATTTTACTCCCTTGGAAGTGATATACCCCATTGAGAATTTGCTGAACTTGAAACATCTGAATTGGTGAATTATCTTTAAGGCAATTATCTTTAACTTCCAATTTATTTGAAGTTTGTTTGCTTTTTTAGCTTCCCTTTAAAGGAATTTGGGGCACATTGATAGAAGAAATCCAACTATTCTGTATTTATAAACTCAGTGCTGATGCTCTGTATCTTTAAATTCAAAAATGACAGGTTGTCCTAATTTTCTAGGCTCTGCACCTCTCTTCTCCTCACAGTTGGTGATATTTAAATTTATCCCTAGGTCCCTGAAAATAATGTTAGCTTCAAGCAAATGATATACTTAGGTATTTTTTTTCTTCAACATCTTAGAGCTCAATGTGGAATCTCATGTGCTCTTCTAACTCTGCTAAATATTCATTTTAATCATTGGTTAGCTGCCTTATCCAGGTCAGGTGGGTACTCATCCTGACTCCCTTGATCATTTGGTTTCAATTTAGATACTTTGTTCCACTCTCTTTCTTCCCCAATTGGACTTTTTTCTTACTATTCTTTCTTCTTTTTTTTTCTTTTTACATCTATTTGTGCTGTATCGCCCTTGCTCCTATTGTGGCCCCTAACCTGGATACTTGTCCCTGATTTTTAGCCTCATGATATTAAAATTATTAATAGTGTTTATAATCATAGTGATGATAGTTGGGGGGTATATGCGCTGTCATATGATGCTTGCATGAACCAGAATGAATGGCAGATACTTCAATGGTGTTTTGTATCCTTAATACAAAGCTCATTCACATACACAACTCATACAAGAACACAACACAATATTCTTGTTTATTCTGTTGGCAATTTACACTGTTTCCAGTTAAAGTGAAAAACCTAATTAATTCATGCAAAAAATTCCTAAAACCAACTAGTTCTTTTTCCTTAAAGGATTTACATATATATATACACACACACACATATATATAATAAATATATATATATTTATTATATATATTTAAATTATATATCTTTATGGTGAAGAAACCATTACAAAAGCTGACAAATGAAGAAATTTGTAGGAGAATCTGAGGTAAAACTACATCTTATTTGTCTTTGTAGACCCAAAGTTTTCAGTTCTAAATTTCATAAAAACTTGTGCTTAAAAATCTGTATTAAATTGAATTGAGACATACTTTAGAACTTTGCCTTCTACCTTCAAACCGATCCTTCCTTTTCTCATTTTAACCTAGTATAAAAATGAATGAAATGATGAACTCTAAAATGAACATAAAAATATTTTATAAAAAATCTAATCAAATCAAGAAATAGCTTAAAATTGGATATTAGGTTGCTTGCATTTTTGTTCATGTCAGTCTCTGTGATATGGATTTTAAAATTAATAATGGGCTTTGTGTGGTGATGGCAGTATTGGTAGAAGGTAGAGGAGGAGGTTTTGTGGTGTAATTCACCCAGGAAAGCGAATCACTTTTCTCTTCATAAGAAAACTTATCTTTTAAAATTTGTTTAACAGTGTTTGCTCTTTTGGCTGCTCCCATCAAAGATACATAAACTGTTCTTTGTATCTTGAGTCTTGTTATTTCTGTGATTTAAAATCCGATGCAAAAGCTGCTTCTAATCATTTTTCTTAAATAAAGCACTTTGCAGCTGTGATTCATAGAAATATATTTAACACACTATTCTAATTTTCTCTCTTCCCAAGGCCAGATCACACTGTCCCCAAATGATCAAAATGACACCTCTGTTTTGTGCGATGGTATTTTTCCCAGATTAAAGCAAAATATATGTATTCAAAGATGTTAATGAATTCACAGGTGATGAATCCCTAGGCTATTGTTAGGGGAAATAGCATACTTATGTAATGGCAAGGAAAAATCTTTGCCTTCACCCTGTGAAGGTTCAGTTAAAATGCACTGTCAAAAGACAGCCTAATAGGAGTGAGTAAAGGTGTACATTATTATTAATGTTCATGGGGGAAATCACAGAGTGAGCCCCCCTCCACCCAGTGGGTACAGATGCCCCACCCTTCTTCTCAGTGAAAAAGGAGACAGAGAAGTATGAATAATTTTAGTGGAGTAGTAAGTGATATTTAGGGGATTTCCTCGGCATGAAGAATACATAATGGCCTAGGGCAAAGTCTGCTGAGCCTCCTGAACAGACAGTGTGGTTTGTGACAAAAGTTTGTCCAATTGTGTTGACAGACTTCCTTCAGTTGTTCTTTCTACAATATGAGTTCGGTTAATAAAAACTCAGCAAAGGGATGTGAGGCAATTGCTTTTTAATTTGGTGAGTCCAGACTTCAGGCAGGTAAGAGAACTTCAGAGAACAATTTCATACTGTGTGCTGGGAGAAGGAGGGGATAGGGAGACATCGAGGCTTCATTCTCAATTCAGCAAGTTAAAACACCATATTTGGGGGTATTGCTTTCTCAGCCCTAATAATCCCTGTCTGAAATTTCCCTAGAAGTTTTACACACTAAAAGCTGAGTTGGTGGTTGTGCACAGAGAAATCACTCCATAGCTGAATGACAAAGGATGGCATCAAATCCATCTCTTACTTTTGAAATAGGTCAGTACAACTAAACAGTTCTGCAGTATTTTAGAAGATGGTATTGCAGATGGACTCTCAAAGTTAGGCCTTTATATGTTATATAAACAATACCTTTTAAGTAAGAGGCATCTCTATCAAAATAGAAGAAAAATAAGGGCCAAATGTCTGGAACAGTCATAAGTCCTTATAGAGCAGTGGTTCTCAACCTGTGGGTCACAACCCCTTTAGGGGTCTCCTGCATATCAGATATTTACATTACAATTCATAACAGTAGCAAAATTACAGTTATGAAGTAGCAACGAAAATAATTTTATGGTTGGGGGTCACTACAACATGAGGAACTATATTAAAGGGTCATGGCCTTAAGAAGGTTGAGAACCATTGTTCTAGAGTCTGGACATACCAGTCAGCTAAGAGGATCAGTGCCACAAGCTTAAGTTTTTCTGTCCCACGTGGCTGAAACTTGTCTTGAGATCTAGAGTAAATAGGGTAGCAAGTTTACATTGTAAAGCACAGAGAAAATTTAACTTTTTCTTCAGGAGGAGTTTGGATGTATTTTTTTTTTTTTTGAGACAGAGCCTCAAGCTATCCCCCTGGGTAGAGTGCTATGGCATCACAGCTCATAGCAACCTCCAACTCCTGGGCTCAAGCGAGTCTCCTGTCTCTGCCTCCCAAGTAGCTGGGACCACAGGCGCCAGCCCCAACACCTGGCCATTTTTTGGTTGCAGCCATCATTGTTGTTTGGCGGGCCTGGGCTGGGGATTTGAATCCGCCACCTTCGGTGTATGTGGCTGGCGCCCTAGCCTCTTGAGCCACAGGCGTGGAGCCAGAGTTTGGATGTATTAAAGAAAGCTTAAAAATGGCTGGTAATGTAACCCAAAGTCACAGAAATTCACCACGGGATGAATTTATAAGGAGACGAATTTCATTTAGATAGAAAGCTTCTAATTAAGTTTCTGTTTTTCAACTGGATCAATGAGCTTCGGATGGACACCAATAATAAATAAGGCCAACTAAACTTTTGCAGTTTTCAGGGTGTACATACAATAAAAACAAGAGCATCTGGAAGGCAGAACATTTAGATTGCCCCCGAATCAAAGATCTCACTTTTACAGTGAATTTCTGGTCCCCCAGAAAGGGGGAAATACCACAGCACAATGTTGCATGATGTTTCCACAGTGCACCCCACTATGAGGATGCTACTACAGGACTGGCAAACAACCCAGGGCCAAGTAGCCCTCTCTGTGATCAGCCCATCCTTCACGGGAGTCTCATCTCTTGGTGGAAAGTGTTCCCATAACCTAAAGCATTCACACAGGTCATGTTCTTTCATAGGACAAAGGAATCTTTGGTAGCCCTAAAAGCCAAGAGATCAGATAACTCAATACGAAAGAGATCAGAGCTTTAGAAGTGAGAGAAACCTGTTCACTACCTTGGGGGCTCCCTGAAGAACACAGAAGATTCCATAAATGGGTATGTGGGTCTCAGAGTATTAGAAGTTCCCTCTAGATTCCTTTATGTAGTATGAAAGAAGGTAAGAAGGAAGGAGTAGAAATGAATGGGAGATTAATTCCTAGGAGAGCCACATGAGGACATTTTAACCTATCTAGAAGGCCAATGAAGTTTTACATTTTTGTCACAAAATTATGTCAACAAGAGAGGATGACAACAGATACAGAGGGACAAAACATGAAAAAGAGTTTTCAGCTGACTAAAAAAACTCAGAAACAGGATCCCAAAGAAGAAAAACAGAAAGGCCTTTAAAAATATAGCCTGAATATCAGCTTTTAGTTAAACTGACTTTTGACCATAGAGCTCTTTTAAAAAATCTTTTTAAATCTCTTTTAAAATTTTAGCTAGGACAAACAGCCAATATTTTTGGCTTTTGAACCTTTTTCTTTCTTTTAAACCAAAGGTACCTTTCCAAGTGACTTGCCATAACCAGTAAGCTTTAACCAAGGTTATGACTTAGCCAAGGACACACAAAGCATCTTTAGAGAGGTGCAAAGAAGTGCTCAAAAGAGCCAACATCACTCAAAAGGCTATTCAAAGAAAGGAAAGTTTTACTAGCTGCAAGTCAGGTACAATTCACATTTCTGTCCAGCCATGGTCTCTGGCGGCTCAGCTTCTCGGCTCACTGTCTGTAGACTGAAGCCACAAATCCCACAAGCACCAACAGGGGGAAAAAGACAGGAAGTCAAACCCCTCTATGGAAAGGCAAAGGAACAATAATAAGTGGGTAACCCCTCAAAGTTAAGGGTCACAGAAATATCGTATTAATTCTTTTTTTATTTCAGGTTAATGAGAGGGTACAAAAAATCAAGTCACAATGTTTGAATTTGTTAGGTACAGTCCCACTCGTAGTTGTGTCCCACACCTATGTATTATGTACCCCAACATTGTCCCCATTAAGTGGAAGCACCCCAAACCTTCTTCTCTCATTCCTACTCCCCCCAACTTGAATTGAAATGAGTTTTTCTTCGCTGTAGGCATGAATTAGATTGTCTACTGCAGTGGTTCTCAACCTGTGGGTCACGACCCCTTTTTATTTATTTATTAAATTTTTATTATTATTTTAGAGACAGTGTCTCACTTTATTGCCCTCAGTAGAGTGCCATGGCCTCACACAGCTCACAGCAACCTCCAACTCCTGGGCTTAGGTGATTCTCTTTTCTCAGCCTCCTAAGTAGCTGGGACTACAGGTGCCTGCCACGATGCCCAGCTATTTTTTGTTGGAGTTTGGCTGGAGCCAGGTTGAACCCACCACCCTTGATACATGAAGCTGGTGCCCTACTACTGAGCCACAGGCGCCATCCACACAACCCCTTTTTAATGATGAAAATATATTGTGGCATTAGGAAGGTTGAGAACCACTTGTCTGCTGGCTTCATATTAGTATTGAATACATTCATTATTTTGCTTTTCCAGTCTTGGGATACTTTTCTAAAAAGAATGTATTTCAACTTCATCCTGGTTTATACAAAGATGTAAAGTCACCATCTTTTTTAATGGCTGAGCAGTATTCCATAGTATACATTTTTCACAGTTTGTTAATCCATTCTTGAGTTGATGGGCATTTAGGTTGTTTCTACATTTTGGCAATTGTAAACTGGACTGCAATAAACAATCTAGTGCAAATGTCTTTATGATAAAATGACTTTTTTTTTCTTCTGGGTAGATGCCTAGGAGTGGGATTTCAGGATCAAATGGAAATTCTAATTTGAGTTCTTTGAGGATTCTCCAGACTTCTTTCCAAAGAGGCTGTATTAGTTTGCAGTCTCACAAATAGTATAAAAATGTTCCCCACTCTCCACATCCATGCCAGTATCTGCAACCTTGGGACTTTGTGATATGAAATAATCTACTGGGGCTAGGTGACATCTCAGGATGGTTTTGATTTGCATTTATCTGATGGTTAGGGACAATGAACATTTTTTAATATGTTAGCCTTTCATCTGTCTTCCTTGGAGAATGTTCTGTTCATGTCTCTTGCCCAGTGATACATGGGATTGTCTGCTTTCTGTTGTTGTTGTTGATTAGAGTTTTCAATAGATCCTAGTTATTAAAACTTTCTCAGATTCATAGCATGCAAATATCTTTTCCCATTCTGAATGTTGTCTATTTGCATTGGTTGTTGTATCCTTAGCAGTGCAGAAGCATTTTAGTTTAATTAAGTCCCATTTGTTTATTTTTGTTATTTTTACCATTGCACTGAAGTCTACATCATAAAATTTTTTCTCCAGGCTGACATGTTCAAGTTCTTCCCACACTTTCTTTTGGGATTTTTATAGTTTTATGCCTTAGATTTAATCTTATATTCATACTGAATTAATTTTGTAAGTGGTGAATGATGTGGGTCCAGTTTCAGTCTGTTACATGTGGTTATCCAGTTCTCCCAGTACCATTTATTGAACAAGAATTATTTTCCCTATTGTATACTTTGGTTTGGTTTATCAAAGATCAGATGGCTAGGAACAGGGAGGGAGGGTGATTGGTTGGATTATTTCTATGGCTTATCTTACAGAGGCACAAGTGAATCTTTCTAAAAGTAGAATATAAACATCTTAACACAATAACTAAGAAAATGACATGAAGGTCATGTTAATCAGTTTGATGAAAATATTTCAAATTGTATATGAAAATACCACACTGTACTCTATGATTGCATTAATGTACACAGCTATGATTTAATAATAATAATAAAAAAGATTAGATGGCTATAAGAGACTGGTTTCATCTCTTGGTTTTCTATTCAGTTCCAAATGTCTATGTCCCTACTTTGTCCCAATACCATGCTATTTTGATCACCATGGACTTGTAATATAGCTTAAATCTGGAAGAGTGATGCCTCCAACTTTGTTTTTATTGCTAAAAATTGCCTTGGCTATTCAGATTATTTTGTTTGGTTTCAGACAAAACAAAGAACTATTTTTTCCTGTACTTTGAAGTATGATGTTGGTATTTTAATGGAGACTGCATTGACTCTGTAGTTTGCTTTGAGAACTATAGACATTTTAACAATGCTGATTCTTCCCAGACAGAAGCACAGTGTGCTCTTCTATTTGTTAGAGTATCCTGCAATTTCTTATTTTAGGGTTTCATAATTCTCTTTGTAGAGGTTCTTCACCTCTTTTGTTAGGTACATTCCTAAGTATTTCATTTTCTTTGGAGCTACTGTGAAGAAAACTATGTCTTTGATTAGCTTCTCAACTTGGCTGTTATTGGTATATACAAAGGCGATTGATTTGTGGACAGTGATTTTATACCCTCAGACATTACCATATTTCTTGATCACTTCCAGGAGTCTTGTTGTTGAATCTTGGGTTCTCTAAGTATAAGATCATATCACCAGCAAAGAGCCAGAGTTTGACCTCTGCAGACCCCATTTGGATGCCCTTTATTTTCTTCCCTTGCCTGATTGCATTGGCTAGAACTTCCAGCACTATGTTGAATGGCTTTGGTGATAGAGGACATCTTTGTCTGGTTTCAATTCTAAGTGGAAAAGCTTTCAGTTTTACTCCATTCAGTATGATATTAGCTGTGGGGTTATCATAGATGGCTTTAATTGGTTTAAGAAATGTTCCACCTATGCCTGTATTCAAAAGTGTTCTTGTTAGAAAAGGATATTCAATTTTATCAATACTTTTTCTGCATCTATTGAGAGAATGATATGGTTTTTGTTTTTGCTTCTGTTGATATGGGGTATTACATTTATGGATTTGCATATGTTAAACCAGACTTGCCATTCCTGGGATTAGGCCTACTGAATTGTGATGTGTAATTTTTTTTTTAATTTGTAGCTATAATCTATTGAGATTTTATTGAGTATTTTTGCATATTTATTAGTGGACTTGGTCTGTAGTTCTTTTTAATTGGGTCTTTTCTTGGTTTTGGTATCAAGGTGATGTTTGCTTCATGGAATATGTTGGAAAATTTTCTTCCTTCTCAATGTTTTGGAACAGTTGCTACATACAGGCATAAGCCCTTCTTTGAGGGTTTGATAGAATTCTGGTATGAAGCCATCTGGTTGGGACCTTTTATTTTGGGAAGATTATTAATTGTTTCTTCAATTTCAGTGCTTGATATTGGACTATTCTAGGGAGAGGATGTGATTCCAGGTATAGGTCCATTTCCTCCACATTGTCAAATTTCTGGGCATAAAGTTTCTTGTAGACGTTAAAGAAAATTGCTTGTATCTCTGATATCTGCTGCTTTTTTTCCTTTTCCTTTTATGGTTGAGATTATTAGAGATTTTTACTTTTCTATATCTAATCTGGTTACATGTTTATTGATTTTATTTATTTTTTGAAGAAATTTTTCTTTTATTAATTTTCAGAATGCTTCTTTTGTTTTCCATGTCATTAATACCAACTTAATTTTCTTTTTCTTTTTTTTCTTAATTTTTTGAGATAGAGTCTCATTTTGTCACCCTCAGTACAGTACCATAATGTCATAGCTCACAGTAACCTCAAATTCTTGGGCTTAAGTGATTCTCTTGCCTCAGTGTCTCAAGTAGCTGGGGCTATAGGTGCCTGCCATAGCACCTGGCTATTTTTAGAAATGGGGTCTTGTTCTTGCTTGGGCTGTCTGGAATTCCAGAGCTCAAGCAATCCACCCATGTTGGCCTCCCAGTATACTAGGATTATAGGTGTGAGCCACCGTGCCTGGTAATTTTTGACTTTTAAAAGTTATTTCTTTCCTTCTGCTAGGTTTGAGATTGGATGTTTTTTCCTTTTCACGTTCCTTAGGATAATTTGTTAGGTCATTGATTTGCTTGCTCTCTTTCTGTTTTTCAGATCCCCCAGTCAGAACAATGCTGTAGCCCCCTAGCACCTGGGGGAGTGGGGAAAGAAAGAAAGAAAATTAAAATACATTATATAAGATAAGAAAAAATAGGAAAAAGTAGGAATATCTTAGCTGTTATATGAAAAATTTATATGAGAAAGATGAGAAAAATAGAAAAATCTCTATCAAATGAGAGGAAAAAAGAGGAGAAAATAAAAAGGAGAAAAGAGATTAAAAGGAACTTAAAAACCATAACAAAAATGGAGTATTCCTTGCTATTGAAGAAAGCAAAAATGAAAAAATAAAAATACAACCAAACCAGAAAAACAAATATCTATCTAATCTATCTATCTATATCTATACATCTATATGTAGTAATATATTGCCTAGACATCAGGTGACACTGTGGTCTTAGAAGATGGAGATTATATGCTGTTTTGCTGAGAAAAATTAGTTTTGGAAGCCACTCTCTGGTTGTAGAGGAAATTGTGTCCTGTCTTCCTGACTTAGTTACCTTCAGATGGGGCCTGGTTGTTTCATCAGCATTCATTCCCTATGGGATTAAGGTCCTAAATCTCCTGCCAGATTCCTTAGGAAGCACAGCACAGTCCCCCTTGCAATAATTCCTGGGCCCACTCAGCTCACCCAAGCGTAGATGTCCATGCTCAGTAGCTGTGCCAGAACTGGTCATGCACTAGGACGCTGGGGACCATTTCTCCCATACTGTCTTCCCCTAATGGCAGCACCCAGCTAACAGCCAACCTACTGGAAGATCCACTCCACCCAGTATTCTATCATGGCTGCTGGACACTGTTGGAGTACACCCACTTGTTTAAGCCTTCTAAGTCAGCTCCAATGAGAAGTTTAGTCCCAAATCAAAAAACTGCAGGACAATCTTTTCCTGTCCCCAGCCAGCCAGTCCCCACCCATTCCCAAGCACTCACCTTCTGTGCTGGTTTTCCTTAGCTTCATACTTCCTTCTCAGTCCTACAGTCCGCCATTGCTTCACTGTGACCCTGGAGTGATATCCCAGGGTGAGGTCCTCTAGCCAGGGGTTGGAGTTTTATTTCAATTGTCTCACCCTAAGTGGCTAGTAAGATATTTCTAGTCCACCACCTTGCTCTGCCCCGTCAAATCAATTTTTTATTATTGTTTCTTAAAGGACATAACATTCTCAGGGACTCATCCCCTCTTTGACTAGGAATCAGACCAATTGAACCATAGATATGCCTTTATTTATAAATTCTTGAGGAAATCCAAAGCAAGTAGTTTGAATGTACAAAGGATTCTAACTTTGTTTTAATTCATAATTTTATTCTTTAATTTTGTCAAGAGAATTTCCAAGGCCAACCATGAAACTATTATGTGTGTCATGAAATAAAAAAAAAGTTCTTCCTATAAATACAGATAAGGCAATTGTTTAGAATGAGAGATCTCTTATAATATTCTTTTTAGATTTAGGAGTCTTTCTAATTTAAATAGTTCATCTTTTGGACACTAATATTTAGCATTTCTAGTGGCATATTTATTCTAATGGTGATTTAATCCAATGAGCATCTTTCTGGGAAATCCAGGAAAGATGATTTCTAGCTTATCTATGGGATATTTCCCAGAGATAACATGAATGAGGCAGTCCCAATGACCTCCCCCCCAAAGAAATTCATCCCAAGGAATAGACTAGATTAACAAAAGGATATTGTTACCATTAATTGTTAAGGATGGTGTTTATGTGTATTCTGCTCTACTATCCCTCATACATATGGAGGACACCAGTCATAGACCCATGAGTCTCTGACACTAGATGATGTCATTAACCAGGCAACCGGGATTGATATGACAAAACTTTTTTATGGATGGAACTTGTTAAGACTCCTGAGAGCTTGATATGTTCAGAACAAAAAGTATGCTGTTTCAAATCTTACATATGTGGTGGTTCCCAATATTTATAGACCAGACAATGGATATCACCTAAACATCATGCCCCGCACATGGCAGAGACCAAGAAAGAGTATCCCTAGTTGTTTATAAACCAAATTTTCAAGGACATAAAACAAGACAACAGGGGAACCTCATCCATTTTTTGTTTTGGGTATTCACGGCAAAGTTTGTCTAAATAAATATTAATGTATTCAGAACCGCCAAAATGACCAGTATGCAGGGCCAGCTCAAACAAAGGACTGGTAAGTATGTTAGGTTTATATTATAGCCTATAATGTCCCTCTTTGTGACAGGACAACACAAAAAAACAAAGACAAAGGAAAAAACTATTTCTGAGAGGAAAAGTATCAGACAATATGGATATACATACAAAAAGGTGCACCAGAATAATTACACCCAAAACTAGTCAACCAAATCCTTTTCTCCCATTAATCAAGATTTTGGAAATAAAGACAAGACAAATGGTGATTTTTACCATCCACTCGACCAGAGTCTAAGGAAAGAGAGTCTAGGAACCCAGCTAGTAAGAATTTCTTATGTTTCTGCACTTGTCAGGTACTGGGTTCCCTTAACTATGCCTTCCAGCAGCCCAGAGCAGTGTTGGGATCCTTCTTACAGTGCCACAACTTTAGCAACTGGGGGAAATGTTTCCTTTGCCCTGTGGAAGTTCACCAAAAATCAACCGACAAAAGGCAGATTAGTGGGAAAAATGACATAAACATTTATTTTGAGGTATATTTTCTGAGCCCCAATGCATAGGTTATGTCCTTAGTCTTTGGGGATTTTTAAAATAGTAGTATATATAATAATGTAGATGCACAATTTGTGTTTATGCCACCTATCTACATTTGCCCTCTTCCATGGGACCTGTGTCATCTACCACTTGTACTGTAGGAAAAGTCTTTTCGTGGCCAGACTCGCTTTGCTCCTGTCCATGATTTATTAGATATGGCCCTGCACCTTATCTAAGAATCATTAATTTGTATACTAAAAGTTATGATATAACCCTGAGCGAGTCAGTGAATCATACATCCTCTGCTGGGAATTTGAAACATAAATATAGAGATATTGGCTGATCAGCTAAATGATTACAAAATAAATGCAAGGCAATGGAGAGGAGCCAGACTCCACGAGATGGAAGAATGAGTATAGTGACTTCATCTTGTACACTGCTCTTACCAGGTAATGGTTAGAGTGCCCTGACACATAGCACCAATCAATAAATACTTGGTACAAAAGGAGAATCAGAGATACTGTGTGAATAGGACCCCATGGCCCATACAAGTTATGGAAAATATGAACAAAATTATCTTTTCTTAAAGCACTTTGAAGGATCTTCAGTTAATAGTAACCAAAAGAGCCTTTTGAAAAGAATGCAGCAAACACAGACTGCTTTGTTCTCCTGAGTTGGCTAATTCTGGACTGAACCTTCGCTCCATCTTAACTCTGTAGGACAGACTGAGATAATACAAAAGTGAGGTAGAAGACCTCATAGGAACTTTTGCAGGCTACCTTTTACATTGAAGAATGTCAACGAAGATAATAAACTCAATGACTTAAATTAGGAGAAGCAGAATTATGGAATAATGGATATAATGGAATAAATGGAACATCAAAACAAATGCAATAATTAATATTATGTTGAATCTTTTATATTTTCAGAAAGAATACATTTTAACCTCACCACAAGAAAAGATAAGTTGGTGATGTGATGAATATGTTAATTAACTTGATTTGCTCACTCTACCATGTGTAAATAGATCAAAATATCATGTTTCATCCTATAAATATACAACAAATAAATCTAATAAATACTGATGGCCTTTGATTTACAATGGTTATGATTTTTCAAATTTACGATAGTACAAAAGTGATAAGCATTTAATATGTTCCTCAACTTTGAGTGGGATTATATTTAGATAAATCCGTCACAAGTTTTGATTTAGGATATTCTTTAACTTATGATAGGTTTATCCAGATGTAACCACATTGGAAGTCTAGGAGAATTTGTATATGCAGATAATTACTGAGAGAATGAAATAAGAGCTAATATTTAGGGCAAAGGATAAATTAGTATATGAATTTGAAAAGAAAAAAGGAAATTGAAAAATACAATTTTTCAAAATAAATTTCTCAGTGGATATATTAACGAGAGTGGATATAAATGAAGAACAAATTAAATGTGCTTGGAAATCATTTTAAGGAATTCTCTAAAAAGGAGTCATGAAGACATAAGAAAGAAAAAGATTAAGACTGGATATGAAAGATTCAGTCTATTTAGAAAAAAGAAAATATCACATATATAAAAAATTTGAATAAATAATAACCAAATACTTCCCAGAAGTATTGAGAGTTTAGACTTCAGATTGAAAGGGATCAGAGTGTCAAATAGGAAGTAAGAAAACTTCACTCCTAAATCTATTAACACTAAGTTTAAGAATATCAAAGGCAAAGAAAAAAATAAAAAGTTATCCAGAGACAAAAAAAAAAAAAAAAAAAGAGGGTGGTGCCTGTGGCTCAAGGAGTAGGGTGCCTGGCCCATATACTAGGGGTGGTAGGTTCAAACCCGACCCTGGACAAAAAAAAAAAGAGAGAGTGAGAATCTATAAATAAATCAAGAATCAGTTTGACATCACACTTCTCACTAGTAACAGTCAGTACAAGACAGCAATGGGGAATGTTCTTCAAAGATTTAAAGAGAAAAATTGAACTTTTCTACAAATAACTTTTTAAGTATAAAGAAAATTAAAGATATTTTAGGCCTATTAGATGTCCTGAAGTATCTTAGTCCAGACTACCCCAGGAAGACAAGTTTTTTTTTTTTTTTTTTTTTTTTTTGTGCAAAGTAGTTGATTTTCAGATTTAATCCAGGGAAAATGAGGATACTGGTGAGAGGGAAATGGGGATGGAGGAAAAGCCAATTCGAGGGTACATTCTGGAGTCAGTTAACTCTGTGGGTAACCAGGCTGGATCTCAGCAGGTCTCTTAGAGAAACTGCACAGAATATACTGTGACAATCCTATTTTTTTCATTCTGAGAGTAAGCATGCAACTAGTCGTTTTGAGAAAGATATATTAGCTTATTAGAACAAACAGTACATTTTATTAAGAAATGCTTAACAATCTATTGCACAAATCTCACACTTTTTAACTTTTGACTTATTAATACAATAAATTATTATTCTAATATTGAAACATCATCCTTTGTGTTTATATTTACTGTATTTATTTACAGTTATGATAAATTCATCATCAAGGCACTAGTATTTTAGCATCCATATTTGTATGTAAGATTTGGTTCTGTCCATTGGAGAGGGGATGTTTGTCAGGTTTGGAATCTATGGATATGGAAACATCATCAGATGAATTGAAATAAATTATAACTTTTCATTTTTCTCATTTCTGATTTTCTTTTATGTTTAAGCATTAAAAGAACTGTTCTCTAAATCATATAATTCCATACCTATTTTTGGAAATAGTTTTTGAAAGAAATCCTAATTTTATATTTGGATCAATTACTTTTCCTGGAAAATTATCCATTTTGGTTATGGTTTAAAAATGAAAAAATTAAATAATAGTTTTCCTAATTTAAAAATTCCTTATTTGTATAATTATATTGCTTCAGAAATCATTTTAAAAAGTAAACTGAAAATAGTATTAACATTCATCTAATGTAATAAGAAACACACGATTGTCTGAGGATATACCTGAAGTTTTTTTATGATTTTCATTAACCTTGACCTCTGGGCTTAGACTCTGTGCTTTTTTATTTTATTCTTTTACTTTTATAAAGCTTATCCTTATTAAGTCAGTATAGAATAGTGCTTCTAGTGAACGATGAACACTATTTCTATAATGTTTGTACATTGACTGTTAATTTGAAGAAATTTTTTTTTGGTAGTATTTTTTTAGTGTTAACTGTTGGAAATATTAGGAAACAAAAGCTCTTCTCCTTATCTTACAATTTTTTGCAATAATATCATTTAGCCCATGCTAGATGACAGTAGGATAGTAGAACTTATATAAAACATTTCTTACAAGTGTAGTAACCTTATTTTATGAACCACAAATTAGGACTCGTGATATATAAATATATTTTAAGAATAATTAATAAAATACTTAAAATCTCTAATATCTTGAGGTGTGTAGAACATGTTATCTCTATTTATTTTGAATTATTTAAAAACTCACACTATAAATTGTATTAAAACCTGAGAAAATAATTTTTTAGTGAAAATTTATGAATAATAAATGATTCCATATTTTATATTTTATTATATTTTGCTTATTATCTTGTATTATATTTTATATTTTATCTTATATGCCTAGTGCAAAAGTTATGTTGTTGAACTACTGAATAAATGAAAGATGATTTGAATATTTAAATTAGATGATTTAAATATTTAAATGAAATGGTGTAAATATTTAAATAAAATGATTTAGATATTTAAATTTTTCATCTGCATATCATATGATTTATACTAGTATTACCTCATATACAGGTGAACTTCTGTAAGTTGACTCCCAAAAGACTGTAACAAACTGGTCAACATATGGAGGTGGTCAACATAAGGACCTAGGCCTACTGTACTGATCTGCACATGTGCATGTCTGCTCTCTGAAAATTAAGTCAATTTAAGGAGGTGGTCAATCTAAGGAGGTAGTCAACAATAGTGATTCTACTGTATTTAGGATTTATCCTGTAATCTAACTCATCCAGTCTTTGACTACTTTCAACCATAGATATAAAATCTAAATTCATGTTATCTGCCTATTCATATTGGCAAATAGTCCCTGAAAATATACAATGATAGTTTGTACTTGCACTACTTCTCTTAGTTGTAGAATTTAGTGTCCTTAAAAAACTTAAAAAGAAAAACAGTAGATTATTCTCTACAAACTATTTTGGAATTAAAGAGGAAAATCTATTCCCTTTACATATCTTCATACTTTTACATTTTGATAGTTTGTGGTAATTTTAATTTTTTCTTGTTACTCACTTTGACATAAAATTGATCAATTCAATACACTCATGGTTTGTGATTATTTTAGCCCTATGCATTTCTTGCTATGTTAAGTGTGATTCATCTATCTGATCATTTGGAAGAAGAAAAGACTAATCTTCTAATTTAAAAAGACTAGTCTTTAATATAGAGAACATATC
The DNA here is from genome assembly GCA_963574575.1 of Galagoides demidoff. Taxonomy (NCBI): domain Eukaryota; kingdom Metazoa; phylum Chordata; class Mammalia; order Primates; family Galagidae; genus Galagoides; species Galagoides demidoff. The sequence goes on from CAUYQV010152676.1 coordinate 24,302, forward strand.
AACACATTCAATCTAAGTTTCCTGATGTATGCATGATGTTACAGGGATAGTATGGAAGAAATTTCTTTTCTGTAATTCCAAATAGCTATACTCTTTCTCTGGCAATTTTGAGTTCCAAAACTTAAATTGCAGCAGATATAGTCTTTTACTAATAGTAAGGATAGCATTCAATTGATTTTGAAGTAAATTCAATCAATCAAACCAAGAAAATCATTTTTTCCTAGAGTTCTACTACAGATTCTGTATTAGTATTTTATTATGTATACAACAAAAATTAAGTAAATTTCTATATACTATAGGGGCCAAGGGAAACTTCAATTTCACCTTCTGAAGATTAGCTGAAAAATCACTGACAATGGCAGGTGAATAGAGAAAAGGCATGCAAATTTACTAACATGCATAAAGGAAAAATCATAGATTCCCCTGCCATCCAATGCTTATATATCTGTCTTCTTAGAGAAAAGGAATATGGGGCAAAATGGAAGAATTTAAGGGAGGTTAGTAAAGGCATTGTAGGGAAAATTTAGTTGGTGAAAAGGATACACAATGGCATGAGACAACGTCTGTTGCACCCATAGAACAGACAACGGTTTGTGACAAAAACCACTGACCAGGTGTGTTCACAGACTTTGGTCTTTCTTCCTGCAACTTAAGTTCTGTTAATGAAAACTCAGCAAAGGGACCAGAGGTCGTCATTGTGTCATGTTTGGTGGGAGGGTGTTCAAACTTTTGGCTTCTCTGTGCCACATAGGAAGAAGAAGAGTTGTTTTGGGGCCACACATGAAACACACAAACACTAACCAAAGATGATGGGTAAAAAGGGAATGAATAAAAAGGGAGATCCATGCATAATTTCCATGATACCTGCCACCATGGATAAGCGAAAAAGTTCTTACCTAATTTATATGCTGCCCACAGGCCACAGCTTGGACACACTTGGTAGACTTTAGGCAGATAAGAGAATTCCAGAAAATAATTTCATCCTGTGCTCTAGGAGAAACAGGGAATGAGACAGGATCGGGGAGGAAAGTCAGACAGACCTTCTTCAGTTCAAAGCACCACGTTTTGGGGTATCACTTTCTGAGCCCCCATAATCCCATATTATGAATGTATAAAACACACAGAACTGTTCTGTGCATTCAGGCTCATTTGCGATTAGAGAAATACACATATTATTTTAGAGGAGACACCATCTCCATAATAACTCATGTAATTCATAGAATAATTCTACAAAAATTACTAGCGTCTTGAAGCTATAACCTTGAACAAGGCCTGAAATATGTTAAAATGATAGTAATAGTGAAAGGAGAGAATAAATATATGCATGGTTAGGTGAACGGATGACACAGGGGTTCTAAATTCAGAGATGTGAAGGACCACTCCTGGTCCAGAGGGTCAAAGAAGGCTTCATGTAAAATCAGTGTTGAAGGATGAGGAGGATCTGTGATGGAAAAGAGGCGATGGCCACAATAAATGATTGAGCTTTAGTAATTACAAAATCTCTCTTTCATCAAAAAATCAACACATTTTAAAAAGACTAAAAACAAACAAGCACTCAATTTAATTAAATTATGTCTATAAATGAATGAAAACTTTTTGTGTACTAAATATAGGTTCTGCAGTAAGAAAGAATGCTTCTGGAGGCTTTGGGAAAGTGAGTATTTTTATTTTTATTTTTGTAGTTTTTGGCCGGGGCTGGGTTTGAACCCACCACCTCCAGCATATGGGGCTGTCACCCTATTCCTTTGAGCCGCAGGTGCTGCACCATGACAGTATTAATGTACACAGCTATGATTTAATAATAATAATAATAAAAAAGTGTGTATTTTCATAGTGCTTTTGTGTTACGCACAATCTGGCACCTCATCACTGGAACCTGGGAATATGTTTTCTTACATGAGAAAAAGAATTTTGCAGATGTAATTAAATTGATTACAGGATGGGAGGAGTATCTTGGATTATCCAGATGGCCCGAAAGTAATCACACAAGCCCTTCTAAGAGAAGACGGGGTAGACAAGGAGGCCAGAGATGGCCAAGGTCATATCATCGTGAACACACCTGACCTTTTCTGATTTCAGAAGCTAAGCAGGGTCAGACCAGGTTAGTACTTGAACGGCAGAAGATTAGGTCAGAGAGATGTGAAGGGAGAGGACATGACAGGCCTTGGTGGTTTTGTAGAAGAAGGAAGGTGACTACGAGCCAAAGAATGAGAGTGGTCTCTAGAAGCTGGAAATTGCCCTCGGCTGACAGCTAACGAGAAAACAGTGACCTTAGTCCAACAACTGCACGGTATTCATTTCTCCTCTAGAGCTTCAAAAAAAAAAAAAGGAAAGAAAATGCAACCCTGTTGAAACTTTGATTTGAACGCAGCCAGACCCAGTTAAACTGCTGACCTGCCAAACTGTAAGATGATGATAAATTTGTATTGTTTTAAGCCACTAAAATTGTGGTAATTTGTTACAGCAACAATACGTGGTAGAAAACTAATAAGTCTGTGGTAATGATTCACAGAGTAATCTATATTTTTTTAAGTAAAAGTTTAATACAATGAAAAATTGACATTTGTTTTCGCTTACTTCACCTGAAATAGTGTTTAAGGTAAAGGATATTTAAATAGTTTATGTATTTTCATTCAAAAGTTTTCATCAAAGCAGAACTGAATCAAAATACATAATGCATCCTATAAGGTGTGGCTATTATTTCTTTTTATCACCCTCGGTAGAGTGGGTAGAGTGCCGTGGCGTCACACAGCTCACAGTAACCTCTGACTCCTGGGCTTAGGTGATTCTCTTGCCTCGGCTTCCTGAGTAGCTGGGACTATGGGCGCTCACCACAACACCTGGCTATTTTTCTGTTGCAGTTTGGCCAGGGCCAGGTTTGAACCCTCTACCCTCTGTATATGGGGCCGGCACCCTACCCACTAAGCCATAGGAGCCACTCCGTGGCTATTATTTCTTTATTGCTATTTATTACACAGCATCGTCAATGTAAAATTTTTTGTTTAATGAAACATTATATTTTGCTTCAGTCATGTCAAAAAATTTTGGAATTTTGATTTCTTATATCTTTTAAGCTTACTGTCTCATCAGATCATATAACCAAAGAAATATCTTCAACATTCTGCTTTTCTAAGTATGGCGTCTATTTTTCTATACCTTTTGTCTTTCTTGAGACCCTGATCCTTCTACTTAACCTCTAAGAAGTATAAATGATGTGCTGCAGTGGTTAAATAATTCTAGAGTTTTATTCAATATTGGTATCCTTACTAGTTATTTTTTGCTGGGTAAAGCTATTGTAGATGGGAAGGGTTAAAACATCTTCAAAATTAAGGGGAGTATTTTAAGGCCATAGTTACCTGCACTAGAGAATATGTCATGTCAAATTCATGAATTCAAAATAAGAATTTAAAAGCCTGGTTAGTGTGATGATTATTTTGGCACATTCTCTAACCCTACCATTTTATATCATTGGAAAAAAGTTGATGCTGTTTAAATTAGTGCTTAGTCATTTTAATATAGAAGAACCAAATGAAATGAAACAGAACTTGATGATAAAAACTGGAGTCAAACAGTGGATTAAAGCAAAGATTATTCTTTGTTTATTCTACGTTCAATAAAAACTTTATGTGAAATAATTGTTCCCAGAGTGTTATTTAACGTTCTACTTCAAGCAACATTTCTGCCAAATGACTTAAAAAGTCCTTAGGTTTGGGGGCCTGTTTTGTAAAGTGGTGTAACTGTCTTGATCAAATCTTATCCTCTGGGCCTCATGGTCTTTCTGGATCCTCCAGGATCTGTGAGGCTCTGTGTGACTTGGGTTCAGCATAAGTGTCTAAGTCACTCCACTGCAGATTCAAGTCAACTAAATTTAGCCTGGACACAGGGTTGGGTGAATCAACTCATTCAAATCTGTACTGAATGTTTCATCCTTCCCTCTGTCCATCCCCCCATCCATTTATTCAGTGGACACTGATAAGATTTCCCAATACACAAGGTAAGACGGTAAGGAACACAGTCACATATTTGGTGGCACCATATTAACAATTTAATTATTATATCTGGTGATTGCATTTGCTAATTCATCTGTAGTTGGCTCAGTGTTTTTAAAAAAGTCTCTTCCTTAGACTCCATGATTTGTCTGGAGAAGAGGTATACTACATTTTAGAGATATTGATGACATATTCCAGCTTTCATGGGAAATCAAACCCTCCAGGAAAGGAATACCAGAGAGGGTCAAGATGAAGCAATAGAAAAAAAAAAAAGATTAAAATAGCTTAAAACATTGTCCCTAATTCTCGGCTTGGCACCTGTAGCTCAGTGGTTAGTTCTTCTTAGAATCTGCTGATTTTGTGTTATTCTATCTTTACATTTCCTCTTCTTCTTTTTTTTTTTTTTCAGTGTCAGAGATTCACTCTTTTTTTGTCTTTTAACACTCTACAGTCAGAGGTGACCTGGGAAGATAAGAATGTGGATCGTTTAGTCTTCAGGGAATGCCCTTTCCTTTTCCTTGATATTTTTTCTCCCCATTGGGGTTGTTTCTTCCTATGGTCTCTACACTTCATCTCTGTGAAGACCTGGACAGCCATGACAAGGAGACTGGTTTATGGGGAAAAAGGGATTAACTAAGCTAGTTTTTTTTTTTTTTTTTTTTCAGTTTTTGGCTGGGCTGAGTTTGATTTTTTTTTGTCTTTTACATCTTTATTTTAGTTGTACATTTGTCAATAAAACATTCCTTACAATAAAACATTACATTTTATACTTTTTTTTTTTGGTTGAGGATTCATTGAGGGTACAAAGAACCAGGTTACATTGATTGCATTTGTTAGATAAAGTCCTTCTTATAATTGCATCCAAAAGGTATGTCACACACTGTGACCCCCTACCCTCTTCCCTTTCTCTGCTCTCCCCTTCGCCTACCCCTAACCATGTACTAGGTCATTAATTGTCCTCATATTCGAATTGAGTACATAGGTTTCTTGCCTCTCTATTTTTGTAATGCTTTACCAAGAATAATGTGCTCCAATTCCACCCAAAGTCTTCATCTTTTTTAATGACTGAATAGTATTCCATGATATATATATATATATATTTCACAGGTTGTTAATCCATTCCTGGGGGCATTTAGGCTGTTTCCACACCACATTTTGGCGATTGTAAATTGAGCTGTAATAAATAGTCTAGTGCAAGTGTCCTTATGGTAAACATTTTTTTTCCTTCTGGGTAGATGCCCAGTAACGGGATTGCAGGATCAAATGGGAGGTCTAGTTTGAGTTCTTTGAGGATTCTGCATACTTCCTTCCAAAAAGGTTGTGTTAGTTTGTACCCGCCACCTCCGGTACATGAAGCCGGCACTCAACTCCTTGAGCCACAGGCACTGCTCCTAAGCTAGGTTTTTAGGCAAGTGACAAAAAAGTAGTGATTGTGCAGGGGGGATTTCACATCCCCCGGCTCCTTGCAGGGGGATTTCACATCATAGTAGCAGATAGTGGGCATTTGCCTTTGAACAGTTCTCTGCTGAACTTGAGCAGCAGTAGAACACGGATGTCGACACTACACCATCTCAGCATGACTAAGTAGAGGGAAATAAAATTCTGATTCTAAACGTTGTAAATGGAACAAACCCCTTGATACTTAAATACAGCAGAATGTATAGAAGGCCAATTATTTGGGGGAAAAAACCCAAAAACATAATGTCCTGTTTTTTCCATTTCAATGGTTTGGGCACTGGTAGAGTTCTCAAGGAAAGTCATAAATACAAAATTATAGTACATTAATCTGTACTAACTTAGAATCCTTTTTCCTAATTTTTTTTTGTTTCTTACTCTACGTCGAACAAACGGTAGATATCCACAGGTAACCCAGAATCAACTCTGAAGAAAATCACAAAGTTGGTGACATTCCTATTAGTATTATACCTTCACTAATTACCTGATATCCTCATGATATTCTGTGTGGTCCAACATCTCCTTGGAAGTTCTTCCCAGTATGGTGGTATGGTAATCAACATGGAATTTAAAGCTGAAAGGCACATGATCTTGGCGGGGGGTGGGGGGAGTAGAAACCGGACATTTCATAAATGAATGAGGGTAGGTGGCTATTTTCTCCATATATGAATACTATTAATCTTGTTTTTGAAACAGAAACATACTGAATGTTGATTGAGCTATTTGTTTTGGTTGAAAAGAATGAGACATTATTACTATGGAAATTAGCTGTTACTGATAGAATTTTGCCATCCTAGTTGAGTCCAATTTTCTTATTATTGTAAATTAAAAGTTACTTTGTTCATCCGTGTACAGATTATTCACTGACTATATGCAATTTCTCATTATTTCTTTTAATTTCCAGTAGTTAATGACTACATTGTCTGTATGTTTTAGAAAAATAATAGCTCAGGAGTAGAAAGGCAGAGGATAATTTTTCTGTTTACCAAAAGCCATTTTCCTAAAATATCTCCCTCAAATATCTGACAAGTAGCACCAAAGGAAAAAAAATTCTACTTAATTGCTTGTCAGTTTCTGTGTATTTACCTTAAACTTAAATGGATTCCTCTACAGAAATAATCCTGAGTTTATCAGTAACCATTAATGGATACATATTTTTTAAGGTGGTGAGAAAGCAATTCAGACTGAAACCTTATGTCCAGCCAAAGCTCAATATCACGGGACAATCTTTGTATGTAACCTGCTGTGATGAACAGAAAAATCCCTTGCTCAGTGTGTGTGTGTGTGTGTGTGTGTGTGTGTGTGTTGTCTCCAAGGGTGACAAAGGGAGGGGGAGAGCGGTGGTCCTGAGGAGGAAGAATAAGAAGAAGATTATATCAATTTGAAATTTAGGGGATATAAAAAGAGTTTAGGCTTGATGACTAACATTCAGGCCTGCAACCTGGCAATTATGAGCTGGAAGGTATTCATGCAATTTATGAGTAACCCTATTTTTGGCTGAAAACACAATTCAAAGGAATCACTCAGTGCTTGAAAGCAAGCCCAGGTATATTGGCACATTCGCTAAAAAACAACATGTCTATGGTGCTTCCAGCAGCTCTTTATTACTGAAAAGAATATGAGTGGAAAAGCTACCTCACTTGGGGCTTCAGGGATAGCTACCTGGAGGCATTTTACTTTCTTAGCGTCAAAAAGATGAAATCACAGCCCATGAAAAATTAAAAAAAAAATTTTTTTTTTCTACCCAGTTTGTGATAGAAGAGCTTAAGAGCTTAAGAAGTTAGGATATTTTCCTTATGGATCGACTATTTCTAACCTGTGCTTAAACTGAATTTTCACGGCGAGGCTTTTTCCGAAGGTCACGATGAAGCTGTGCGGACTGTGCAGTTCTGCAAAACTCAGAAGGAACCACGTGAATGGAAACGTCGGGTCTTTAGTTTCTGTGAAGCATTTCTCCGACCTGGTGACACTAGCTCTCTCATTTGCCTGGAACACTGTTGATTATGAGAGGAAGCTGCTTTGCTCTCGGGGTCTCAGGGAGCTGTGACTTGCTTATGTTGCAAGGTGAGGTCACTAAATCCATAACAACCTGATAATCAAGCACAGCAAGTGTCTGGCACATACACTTGGTGTTCAATAACTTTTGATGGGACCAATAAGTAAATGAATCTCTAGAAGGATGAATGAGTTAATAATATGACTGTATGGCCGGGGTACATCTTTCATCCCAGTCAGCTGCCTTCAGAATAGCTGCCCTCTGCCCTGAGAGTTACGATTGGATAAGAAAATCCAGAGCAGATTCAGCAAATCTACAGTGCAATGTGGAAAACCAAAATATACCACCCCAAAGCGCGCTTCTCCGGCATATTTTGAGATGGCTATTCAGAGGGGCTGCAGACACAGGAATAGCTCAGAGAAAGCTGTCTTTTTGTGGGGGAGATTTGCATCTGCAGAGGAAAACTACATTCGTGAAGTAAACAGCAGATGCCAACAGGCTCTGCTTGACACGCATTTCCTCCCCTCTCCTCCATAGCCTGGTGCCACCACCCTCCAGGAGCTTTCAAGTCCCTACTCCTTTCTGAGGCTCCAAATGCTACTCAAGTTTTAAGCCTTTTGTTTTCGGAGTCCCATTTTGTTGGATTCCTGCGCACATGTACGCACACTAAATTTGCATATCTTTCCCCCTGTTCACCTGTCCACTGTCAGGGTTGGGGCTCAGAAAGAAGCCTTGGAGGAAGCTTCAGAAGAAAAAGACTCTTCCTGACATCTTCCTGCTCACCTTTCTCTGACCTTCATTCTTCCTCCAGGGTAGCCATAGAAACTAAAATCCCTCTTCTACAAGGCAAGTCATAGAAACCAGATTCACTTTTCCAAAAAGGCAGCCATAAAAACCTAAACATATTACTGCACTGTTTTCCCCCATGCTTCTGTATAAACACTGGCCATAGGAAATTATCTGAACTACCTTGTCTGATTATAGGTTGTAAGACCCTACTTTGTGAAAGAGTCCTGTCCCGTACCCAGAGGAAGAAATGATGTACAGAGAGGACAAGAATCCACAGACGGGCCTTGCTGGGTTTCCCAACCCAGCATTATTAGCTTTACCTTGTATCGTTTTTGTCCCACCATAGTTTTAGGCAGCTGTCTGTACCTCACTGAACCTAAGTATGAAAATGGACAGTTTTCCCTGTGTCTCTGAGTCCTCATTCTGAAGATGTTGCTGTCCCCTAAAATTTGTGTTCAAATACATTTATATGGCCCTTTTCCTAGTAATCTACCTTTGGTCAGTGATTTTCAGGGTTCTTCAGAGAGCAAAGGGCAAGTTTCCCTGGGCCTGTGTAGGCTTGCTTTATCGAGTCAAATTATTGAGACTTCAAAAGTGGGAGGGAAAAAGAAAATTATCCTTGCTTGAGCAGAAACAATTGTCATTTCCTGAGACGTGGTTAATCTATCAGGATCCTTTTCTCAGCCAAAGCACTCTTAAAATGTTGTTTCCCAACATAGTCTCCAGGCAGCCACTACAATCAATCAGAGTTGGCATAAGAAAGCCAAATGTTTGTTTCCCAAGTTCTAAACACATTAGTATAACCTGATTCTACTAGGAAAAAGCCTCCCATTTTCCCATCTTTTTAGGAGTTAACATTATGATCTTTATCTCAGTTTTTGTTCATGGTCCCCATGCAGCCTGGGCTTTTTGTAGGATATCTTGGCTGTTTTTTTGGGGGGGGGGTTTTGGTCATTTGTTTGGTTCTTCTTTTTTTTCTTTGTTTCTCATAGGTCCCTGGCACTCTTGACTGAGAATCCCTTGCTTACATTTGACCTCATGGAAAATATACTAAGGCTTTCTCAGTTCTGAGTCTCTAAGCATGTCAGAGACCTTTTTAAACCTTGAGAGTTCAGAAGTTGTAACTTCAAATTAAGAATTGGATGATTGTCATTATTTTCTCAGTTAAATAATATGATACAGCTGAAAGAAAACCTAGAGCTCAGCTGGTTCAATATCCTCGTGTCAAAAATGACCCTCGAAGAGTAATATTCCTATACAGTCTCCTCCCCTGGAATAAGGTACCACCTATGACTTGTTTCTAATTAACAGGATATATCAGAGGTGATGGGATGCCATCCTCCTGGTTACCTTTAGCCATATAAGACTTTGTCTTAGTAGACGAGTAAATTCTCTCACTTTCCTTAAAAGAAATCAATAGCCATCTTATGAACTGCCCATGGGGAGGTCCACAAGGCAAGAAACTGTGGGCAGCCTCTAGGGACAGCCAACAGAAACCTGTGTCCCTCATTCATATTGCCACAAAGAAACAAATGTTACTAACAATCAAAATGAGCTCACAAGCAGATTTCTCCCTAGCCCAACTTGTAGGTGAGAGTGCAACCTGGCCAATACCTTGATACCTGGTGAGATCCGAGAAGAGGACCCAGCTAAAGAGTGAGAAGATTTCTCACTTATAAAACTTACGAGATAATAAATATGTGTTGTGTGTGTGGTAATCTGTTATGCCTGGATACAATGCTCCTTTTCTAAATTAAAAAATAAAAGCCTGGAGCTTAGATTACTGACAGACAGTATCCTACAAATTGGGCCAAGTGTGGTGGCTCACAATTATAATCCTAGCACTCTGGAATTGCTTGAGCTCACAGGCTCGAGACCAACCTGAGCAAGAGTGAGACCCTGTCTCTAAAAATAACCAGTGTTGTGCCAGGCACCTACAGTCCCAGGTACTCGGGAGGCTGAGGCAAGAGAATCACTTGAGCCCAAGAGGTTGCTGTGAGCTATGACACCATGGCACTCTACCAGGGGTGACAAAGTGAGACTGTCTCAAAATGATAATAGTAAAAATCCTATAAATTAGCAACAAAGGTGAAAAGTACTCATGACTCATTACACCCAGTCTGGCTTATTCTTTTTAATATAATAAATCAACAAATATGTGACTAAATGTATAAAAATCAGTTAAATAGAATCCAGATAATGTACATAATATAAATAATGAATAACTTTATAGAAAAACAGTGTTGATTTCCTCACCCACTATGTACTTATGTCTTTTGTTTTCATATGTCTAGAGATAGTGTGTAAAATAAAATAAAGATTGTGTTTTTGGCTTTGATTTTTTAAAGCCTTAGTCTTTACTTTATAAGAAGACATTACATTTTTGAAAAATCAGCAAAAGGTAGAGGCCAAGGAAAATCTATCATCAGTATATAGGTGTCAAGAAAAACAAAAGCATATCTTCCTATAATCAAAAACCATATGGAACAGAAAACTCAAATATACTATTGAATTTTAAAATAGAAAAGTCTAAACTGAATCTTCCTTGCTACATCAGGCTAACTGGTGCTCTGACTAATATACTGTTTGGCACTTGTTGTTCAAGCATCTGTGTTATTCAAATACTACTCACCAAATCTCATAAAATCATAAGGTTACATTACAGTCCTAATTTACGTAATTTCAGAGTCTTGTACATTTTCAGGATCCTTTTTTTTCCCTCTCTCTCTCAAGTATTTCTTAAAGTCTTCATAAGTTTTACCATAGGGTTAGTAAATTAATTGGGGCTGTTGGTGTACACCACTGCTTGACGGCTGTTCTGGGACATTGCTCTCCTCTATTTCTGTTGTAAGATCTACTCTAAAATCTCCTTTTCTCATTTCATATTAAAAGATGGGTTGGAGTCCTCATCCTCATGTCAAGTTGATGGGTCATAGCTCTTTCCCAGGGTTTACCCTAACTGCCTGGGCACTGGGTTGGGCTCATCTGAGTTAACAACTATCAGCGATTTTTGGTTTTTTGTATCTTACCCATTTCATGTAAGTAAATTCTGTCTCTGTGACCTCACGGTGTCTGTAAACATTACATTTCCAGAGTGTTCCTATCCACTAACCCCAGTGTGTTCTGACTGTGTACATGATAACTAAAGCCCGTTGGCTGATGTGCTATAAATAATTTTTCCAGAAACAAAAAGTCCAAAAGGTAAGTTAAAAAGATATATTAGAAATGTGTGCAAATAACCCCAAAGGAGACAGGATTAAAGTAGTTCTCTGAGTACTTAGGGTGGAAGGTGGAATAGAATTTGTGTGTTTGCAGAGAAGCAGAATTTGCCTCCTAAGTAGCCAGTTTCCTGATTTTTATAATGTAGAATACATCATAGAATATATGCTCAGGTCTCAAGGCTATCAGTATTTTGTTACCTACTATCTTTTAATCCTTTTAGTTGTTATTTAAACAAAAAGAGAAACGGATCCCCTTTTCATAGTGCAGACTTCTGTACCTCTAAAAAGAATGAAGTTTCCAAAAACATCTGAGAAAAAAAATACCACTAAAATGACTGCCAATAATATCCCCTGTCATAAAACAGATCTTTGATTTCTTGAATCAAGATTGTTTAAATGAATATTAATATCTAATGGGAAAATTCTAATGGAAACCTTTTCTGCTTAAGAGCAACATGAGAGAAGAGAGAGATGCTTATAATTTAGAATAAAACTCTTTAAAAAAAACTTTCTGGAAAGTCTGTTCTAGTGTTAATTTTCTTGCTTCTCAAAGATCAAAAAGGGCAGCTAATTGAAAGAGAAAAACTTCAAATCACTTTTAGAGTATGAAGGGAATAGATAAATGAAAAAGACACAGAGAGAATCTAGGGTAAATACCAAATAGCCTTGTCCTTTCGGCAATAGCTTTATTTCCAAGCTATAGCAGCTGTTGGTAGATATAAGTCAGCACCATGGTGGAATTGCTATCGAGTCTGTATTTCTTACCCCTTTTCATGTAGAAAGAGGGTAAGCAATATTAGCAAACGCAGAAAAGTAATGCTATATTTGCTACGATTTTCTGTACTGTGAATTTAAAAATACATTTTCTAATGTATTTCAGAACCACACACAATGCCTGCTGCATTTAAGAAAAAAGAAATAGCTGTGAGACTTGACTTGCAGATTCGAATTCTATCCACCAAAGTGCAAAAAACCTGGAGCTGCCTAAGTGGTGTTTGACAGAGTAAAGTAAAATGAAAAATTGGGGTGAATGTGCGGAAATCTGGATGGAAAAAGACATAACAATGTTACATGAAAAAGTAACTCTGCTGTTGACGCCAGCCACAAAGCACAGATTCATGACGAAACATTGAACAGCTATCCTAACAATGCCAAAGCAAAAGGGGGAGAGAGGAAGGGGAGGAAGGAAATAATAATTCATATGGATTGGAGGTACAAAATGTTCCAGGCAAAAGAATGACTTACATCTAAAAGTGTTTTTTCAATGTCAGAAATGTTCTAATGGGCTGAAAAAAGATGGAAAATACTTTTTTCCTCACAAATGTAATTAGACTCACAAATATTCCACTCGTTAGCATTGTCCTTTCCCACAATGCTGTCTCTGTTCATGCCTAATTACTTTCCACCACTCATTGTGTCCAGATGACTACATGTATAGTGACAAATATAGTCATTGGTTTTCCCTTAATAGATTTTGTATGAAAAACAACAAAAGAAAGCCCTTCAGAAACTATGTTTCAATGATCTCATGAAATGCTGATTTGTCCGCCATTTTCATCACTGGCTAACTTGGCCCTTTCCGCTTTATTAATGCAATCATATCAATACGCATAAGAGGATACTATGACATGATGGGATGGGAAAGTATTTTCTGCATTATCAAAAAAGATTAAAATATGGCCACATGTTGAGTTTATTTTATTAAATAAAAATACTAAGAAAAATTAATAGTACTCTCATGTGTCGATTACATAGAATCATTTCTCTGGGCAAGCTATGTTCTTTTATCCATCCATATATTCATTCATTCAATGAGATTTTTCATTTTTTAAATAAATTCTTCCTTTTATTGTATATACTTGAACAACTCCTAAGAATTTCATGTGTTAGATATTTATAGCATGCCACACCCAGTGTTCACACAGTAATTTTTATAGGTTTCTTGTGCTAGTTATATACTCTCTTACTTTTTTTTCTTTTAGTAAATTCATCTTTCTAATTAGAGTGATTTACCTCTGGTATATCCTATTCCTAGGATTGTGCTTTTATAGTAGTGGTCAAAATGTTCAATAAAACTTGAATATAATAGTAGGGTACCCAGTGCTTAAAATTCTAAAAAGCGTCTTCTCATATAGTATCTCATTTAATCTTGTACACATCCTAGTAAGGTGGTTCCCTGCTAGGTTAATATGTGATTAACTAGAATAATTGTAGCATTTAATCAAATTTAATAGCATAATAGTAAGTTCTAAACCTTGAAAATTATCAGACTCACCAGGAGAGATTTATTACAAGTTAAAAGCTAAATTAAATTAAACTAAATATCTCAATGGGCTAAAATTAAGGAGGTACAGAAGGTATATTGAATAGACACCAGTAGGATCAAGCTACTGGTGTTATTTTGGGAATTTCCTTGTTTCCTTCTAGTGATATTTTGGAGGTGGCTTTTGATATGGTGACAGATGTGCCTCCCATCTCTCCAGCACACCCCTACATGCATGCACACACAGTTCATTTAACCAGGCCTCTATCTGGTTTCTTGTTGTTTGTTGGGGATACATTTTGTATTTGTTTGTTTGGTTTTTATAAGAAAGGCTTCCAAGAAATGTAAAATCCACAGGGATGGAAACAAATGAAGCCTTACCAGCAACACCTGTAGAGGACCCCAGGTGACAGATGACCTCTAAGCAAGATGATTTACAGCTGAGGGTGGACTCTTGGGTGACTTGTCCACAGGAGCTCCTTATGGAGAAGGAGCCCATGCCCTCAGCGCGTAGTCATTGTTAATTACTCCCCTCACCTGTATCATTCCGTTTCAATAAAAGGCTGGTGCGGAGGTTGCTCAGGGCTACCCGGAAAGTAAAGGCTAGCCTGCCTTCCACAAGCTTGTACTTCTAATCCGCCTCTTGCCTGGTTTCTTCCTGCACTAACTGAGACCAGGGCCATAGGAGCCCAACGGGTCGTGACAAACACCAATAAGCTGAACAGTTGAAACCTGGATGGGTGATTCAAAAAGGACGCTGTGGATGGTGCTTCTTGGAAGTGAAATAATAGACCATGGCACAGTCCATCTTAAAACTTTTGTAGTGACCCATGTACTTTTAAAAATATCTTTATATACTTTACATATTGAGGTTTCTTTAGTTATGAGAAGGCTGAACCTCTTTACATACATTTTTGGTCATGTGTATGTGCACGTGTGTGTGCCATCTGTTCATATTCTCAACCTATTTTTCTTTTACACTGTTAGTGAGTAACAGCTCTAGCATTAAATATAATCAGGAAACTGACCCTTTCCCCATGCTTGGCAAATATTGTCCCCAGTTATCTCTTTGGGAGAGTATTTTAAACATACAGAACATAGGTACCTCTCTCTTACATCCAAATTGACCAATTAAATCTGTGGAATCTAAGAATCTAAAATTTTGAAATATTTTCCACATTACTCTAACATAAGCTGACTCATGGGTAGGGTTTGAGAACTACTAGATTATATAGTAAACACGGACAAGTTAAGTACAAAACCCTGTGCACTGGAGAAGCGAATTTTGACAGTAGCGAGGAAAGCATGAGTCACCCAACCAGGAATCCTTTCCCCAGAGATGTTAATCTGGAGGTTCTTTGTTTTTGACAAAGGGATCACGGCTATACAAAGTCTTCTCGGCATCATAGCATAGTAAAAATATAGAACCTCTCCAAGAAATAAAGCTAATAATATATTTTTATTATTATTTCTAGGAGTTTAGAAAAGATAATTGCAGAAAGTTTGGAAGATGCATGTATTTTATCCAGTGATATGAGTTAAATGCAAATGAGAAGGCCGAGAATTACCAGTAAATAATAATATACACAGTAAGGCCTGATTAGCAATAGGTGACAATAGAGGCGGCTTATTTATCCAGAATGAGAAATATAGCTAGAAGTTATGCCAAATCTTTAGCTATGACGGAGTAATTATTAAAATTATTGGTATATAATTTTATAGCTATCGTATACAATGATGATAGCAATAATGATAAAAATAGCTAATGTTTTGAGTATTTTGCTAAGTACAGTATGTGCCTTGACTTGGTAGGTAGAGGCTAGCCTTTACAATTTCCATTCTACAGAGAAATTAAGGTTTAATGTGGTTAAATGGTTTGCCTAAGATCGCTCTAATAAAAGGTAGAAGCAGTAAGGTTTGAACAACATAACTCAAGATTCTACACATAACAATCCCCATTCTACAGGTCTTAAACTGTACAGTTCATTATCCATAAAGTAGGGTGAATAACATGAAGTTACCCTTCAACAGAGTGGACCCACACTCTTTGAAATTTCTTTTTTTTCCTCTTCTGTCCATATTTTTACTATGGCCCATAATGAAGAAAATTTACACCAATATTTTTCCAAGTGATTGAGACAATTGAGGGAGTCATTATATACTTTTGCTTAGTTTTCTCACTTCTTCCCCAACTGGTGGTAGAAAACCTTATCTAAATCCTTTACCTGTGCTTTGTATTATGATTCACAGGTAGCATCCCCCTAAAGCTATCTCTTCTGCTCTCTGGGTACTATTTATTCTGTCCCAGGGTAAGTGGGGGCTCATGTTGTTTCCACTGTCCATGAAGTGAATGAGACAAGTGGGCTTTGATCTAGAAGATGCAAGCAAGTTCAGTTGTTTTCTCTGTTGCTTATTCTTCACCTGGGCTAGGTGGGTAAGGAGAGAAAGAGAGAGAGGGAGGAGGGATGAAGAGAGAAGAAGAGAGAGAGAGAGAGAATGAGAATGAATATGTAGACATGCTTGGGTGCAAGGGTGCTCATGCAAATATGCATCATGGGAAACCCAATATTGTCCTCAAATCCTCACCATATTCTCAACCCAGCTTTTCCAGTAATGCAACTGCTATTGTAAGCTTGACCAAGGGGAACACTTTGTGGTATTTCAACGTACTAGAATTTGATGCAGGAATGATTAGCACCTCCCATAGGAATCTTTTAGAATAAAGATTAATTTTTGAGGAATAAAGTATCACAGGGGAAGATGGATAAACTTTGTTTAGCTGTGGTGGTTTATTCAGAGCACATACTGGCTTTAAGAGGTGTGTACTTGTTTCAGAGGTTGGGGTGCTGGGTCACCAGGACACAGCTTTAGTGTGACCTCAGACACAAGTCTAAGGTCATGTTGTGCAAGAGAACTTGTTCCATGGGCTAAGCAAGCTCCGTCTAAGACCTTGATATTTGAAATAGAGAAAATATAGTGTGAGAAAGAGAGAGAGTTCTCTTTCCTCAGATTAGGAGTCTATCTTATGACACTTAGTATAGAACAACAGTTTCATTTATCCAACAACTTTCTAGAGCCAGCTCTTTCCCTAAAAGCTAAGGATGAACAATGGGCAGCCTTGGCTTTGGTGTACAGTCTACGAGCTTGCTTTTCTGTCGTTTCTCTTACATCCTATTTCTAAGCCAGGATGACAATAACTAGTATCCTACACTAGTATCCTACAGATATTATAATTTAGAATGACAAGAAAGTAGTGAAAGCTGGGCAAGTTTAAGAGAAATAACTGGTAAGGAAGAAGAAAGTTTTGAGAAGAAAGAATGTAACGATGTCTTCTGTTCTCCTAAGACATAGATTCAATGAATGCCAACATCAAACTAAGTCCAAAAAATATGTGTGTGCACCTGGGCACGTAGGTCAAAGGTGACGGTACCTGCTTAGATAATTATCCCCCAGTGGGCTGATGAGGGAAGCTCCATAGTAAGAGCCAGTGTTTATGATATAAACTTCTCAAAATAACTTGTGGTCTTACTGAGGATGGAGCTCAAAAAATGCAGCAGCCATACACTTTATGGCATTCAACTTGTATTAATTTTAATTTTCTTGCTATAATCACGGAGTGTCGGCCCTTAGATGGAGTTCAGATCAGTTCAGCTTGGAAGGCTGAAAGTACAAGATTCAAAGGTGAATGTGGAAATGGTGATACTCTGCATGCTGGAGAGACAGGTAAGTCCTGGATACTGGGAGTGCCACCACTGCAAATGTCTACCTTTATTTATTGAAGACAGGGGAGGATCAAATGCTATGGACTGAAAAACTGTTCGATGTGTGGTTGGCTTTCTGTGCTGAATGTGGGAAGCACAGTGACACAAAAAATTCCCCCAATTTGGTTATATTTCTAGATGATAAATTATAAACATGTGGCTAAAATAAAAGCTTTCTCTGTTCTCAAAGGCTTTCTTGTTTTCTTTTCTTGTCTACATTCTGGCTTTTTCTTGCATTGGGAATATGTCTCCTGACTGGACCGCATGCCAGTCTATGAAAACATGATTTTGCTATGGGCCGGAGCCCAGAATCTAGAGCATTGCTTGTGCATTCTAATTTTTTGGTGAGTGATATTGTTAGGGCCATGCAGACTCTTTGACACTTTGGAAGCTTCAGAGAAGTCAATGTTTCTTTTATTAAAATTTGAACGTCCAAAGGATCTACACTTATTCCTTAAGGAAACAGACAACAGTGTAATTTTAAAAACCAACAATTCCATTGTGATACCAAGACCAAAATCCTTTGGGTAATAACGTGCTTTACCTTCATGCAGCTCTTACTCATTTGTATATTTTTCAAATGGCTAAAACTCAGAACTCAAAGGAGCAGTGGGTTAATCTCATTTAATACTTTAACTATCATTTCAAAGTTGTCTGTTAAAGAACTCACAAAGGGCCAGATGCAAAATGCTACAAATTGCATGATTCCATTATAAGAATTGTGCAGAAAAAGCAAATCCACTGAGACCATCATAGATTAGTGGATGTCTGAGGCAGAGGGTGGGAACAAGGAGAGATTGCAAATGGGCTCTTTGGAGTCATGGAAACATTCTAAAATTAAGTGGTCGTGATGGTTGCACAACTCTGTAAATTTACTATGAATCTTTGAATAGCATGCTTAAAATAAGGGAATGATATGGTTTAGGTAAATATAGCTATTTCAAAAATAATAAAACAAAAACTCAGAATTGGTCTGGAGTATTATAGATGAGTATCTGAGCCAGATGGATCTCAAATGAAAACTGCTGGTAAAATACAGGTTTCTGGGATCGTCACATCAGATAAACAGCATTCCTCAGGCAGGGAGTTATTTAGAGTAGTGTTGTACAAGTTACACTGGCAATCATCATTAGATAGCCCCAAACCAGGAAGTGCAGGTTTTATATTTCTGTTGTGTCCCACAGCAAAGACAAAGTATGGAACTGCAAGGACTCTTCCACTTTGTTGATAACTGTACAAATAATTCTTGGTAAGTAGGAAAGGAATTTTTCAGTTTGATGTTATAATTAAGAATTTTGAACATGTTCCTATTTTTATCCTTGTATATATATTATACATATGTACTTTTTATACTTGTATATATATTATACAATATTTAATATTTACTTACTCTAAAGAAAGGATATTATTATTTTCTTAATAGAGGTCCTTTACCTCTTTTGTTAGTTTTATTTCTAGGTATTTCATTTTCTTTGGGGCTACGGGTGAAGGGAGTTATGTCCTTAATTAGCCTCTCATCTTGGCTGTTGTTGGCATATACAAAGGCAACTGACTTGTGAACATTGATTTTATATCCTGAGACATTATTGTATTTTTTGATGACTTCCAGGAGTCTTAAATTATGAAGCTCTAAGAAAGGAAATAGCAGAGGACTTTAACGAATGGAAGAACATACCATGCTCATGGCTGGGAAGAATCAACATTGTTAAAACGTCTATACTTCCAGAGTAATCTACTAATTCAACGCCATCCCTATTAAAATATCAACATCCTATTTTCAAGACTTGGAAAATACGGTTCTGAGATTTGTATGAGTTTTTCTGAGCTAGAAAAAAACCTGGCTAAGGCAGCTCTTAGTAATAAAAACAAAGCTGGGGGCATCACCCTACCAGATTTTAGGCTCCACTACAAGGCCATAGTGCCCAAGACAACATGGGACTGGCACAAAAATAGAGAGACAAAGAATTTGGAATTGAATAGAAAACCAGGAAATGAAACCAACAAGTTACAGCCACCTAATCTTTGATAAAACAAACAAGAATGTCCACTGGGGGAAAGACTCCCTATTCAATAAATGGTGCTGGGAGAACTGGACCAAAGACTGAAACTGGACCCACACCTTTCTCCACTCATAAAAATTGATTCAAGATGGATAAAGGACTTAAATTTAAGGCAGGAAACAATAAAATTCCTCAAAGAAAGCATAGGAAAAACACTGGAAGATATTGGCCTGGGGAAAGACTTTATGAAGAAGACTGCCATGGCAATTGCAACAACATCAAAAACAAACAAATGGGATTTAATTAAACTGAAAATCTTCTGTACAGCTAAGGAGATAACAACCAAAGCAAATAGATAACCTACTCAATGGGAAAGGATATTTGCATATTTTGAATCAGGTAAAAGCTTAATAAATAGGATCTATACAGAACTTCAATTAATCCACAAGAAAAATCCCAACAATCCCATACATCAGTGGGCAAGAGACAGGAACAGAATCTTTTCTAAAGAAAACAGATGAATGGCCAGTAAACATACGAAAAAATTCTCATCATCCCTAATTATTAGAGAAATGCAAATTAAAACAACCCTGAGATATCATCTAACCCCAGTGAGAATGACCCGTATCACAAAATCTCAAAACTGCAGATGCTGGTGCGGATGTGGAGAGAAAGGAAAACTTTTACACTGCTGGTGGGTCTGCAAACTAAAACAACCTTTTTGAAAGGAAGTATGGCGAAACCTCAAAGAAATCAACCTAGACCTCGCATTTGATCCTATAATTCCATTACTTGTCATCTATCCAGAAGGAAAAACCTTCAATTATAAAGATGCTTGTACTAGGTTGTTTATCACAGCACAAATTACAATTGCTAAAATGTAGAAATAGCCTAAATTCCCCTCAATCCAGCAATGGATTGGTAAGCTGTGGTATATGTATACCACCATGGAATACTATTCAGCCATCAAAACAATGTAGATTTTGCAGCATTTATATTAGTCTGGATGGAGGTGGAACACATTATTCTTAGTGAAGCATCATAGGAATGGAGAAGCATGAATCCTATGTATTCAACTTTGATATGAGGACAGTTAATGACAATTAATGACATGATGGGGATGAGGGAAAGGGAGAGCAGACAAAGAGAGAAGGAGGGAGAGGGTGGGGGAAAGCAAAAGAAAAAAAAAAGAAAATAGTGACTAATTCTCACATAAATTGGAGACTTTAATGTTGTCTTGGCAGAGACTATGTTCTTTTCTGAGATGACATTTCAGAACATGGTATGTACATAAAAGTGATCAACACAAATCATCATTTTCA
>CAUYQV010152681.1:0-28943 GCA_963574575.1 Galagoides demidoff
GCATCAGAAAGGACACTGTGGGCTGTTTCTTGGAAGTGAAATAATGGACCATAATGATACTGGATTTTTGATATTGAGTTTCCAGGCTCTTTGCTCTTGGCGATTCAAAGAATGAAGCAACAGACCATAGGATAGGTTTTACTCAACAGGTATAAGTGTTACAGCTTTTATAACAAGTCAAACCTCCTTGTAGAGTAGGATTAGCAGTAAGATAGGTTTTATAATCTGAGTGTTACAGCTCTTACAAAGGAGCAAACCTCCTTGTGAGTGTTTACAGCTCTTACAAAGGGGCAAATCTCATAGAGCAGGATACAAGTGTTACAGAGCCAAACCTCTTTGCTCTTCTGCTCCTTCTCCTGAGATCTGCCCAAGTCTGTGCTCAAGGTCTCTGGCTTATATAGGGGCAGTTGTCCAATGAGCTTTTGGGTCTTGAAAATAGACTAATCATGAGTAGGTTTTGAAAACGGACCAATCAGGGATGCTCTGGAGGAATCACCAGAAGTCCACGTGAGGAGACAGCACGGCGCCAGTGTCTTTCCCCACACATGTTCAGTTCCTTTGGCTACTGGAGCCTCTGTTGGGGGAGGGAAGCTCCCCCGCTTGCCTATGCTCCAGCCTGCTGGCTCCTCTGCGGGCTGCTGCCACCAACACCACCAAGACGGAGGCGGCAGGTCCTCCAGCCCCGCTCGGCTGAGTGGGGTGCCACTTGTCTGGTATCAATAACACAGTTTGTTTCAAAACTTTGGTGATATGAAGATGGGTACTTTAAAACATATCTAAATAAACTGCAACCATTGTGCATTGCTGTTGGAAATGTAAAATAATGCAGCTGCTATGGAAAATGTTATGGAGGGTCCTCAAAAATTAAACATAATATTAACTGTATGATCCAGCAAATCCCACTTCTTTTTTTTTTTTTTTTGAGACAGAGTCTCACTTTTTAGCCCTTGGTAGAGTGCTGTGGAATCATAGCTCACAGCAACCTCAAACTCTCAGGCTCAAGTGATTTTCTTCCCTCAGCCTCCCAAGTAGCTGAGACTACAAGCACCTGCCACAACGCCCGGCTAGTTTTAGAGACAGAGTCTCACTCTAGCTCAGGCTGGTCTCGAACCTGTGAACTCAAGCAATTCACCCACTTCAGCCTCCCAGAGTGCTAGGATTACAGGCATGAGCCACCATGCTTAGCCTCCACTTCTTGGTATATACCCCAAAGTACTGAAGGCAAGGACTCAAGTATTTGTACAGCCATGTTCATTGCACCATTATTCACCATAGCCAAAAGGGAGAAGCAACCAAAGTGTCCATTAACAGATGAATAGATAAAGATAATGTGGTATGTACAATGGAATATTATTCAATCTTTAAATAAAAGAAGGGAATTTTGATGCTACAATGTGGAAGAATCTTGAAGACATTATGCTAAATGAAATTAGCCAGACACAAAAAGAGAAATAATGTATGAGTCTACTTATATGAAGTACCTAGGATCTGGCTAACTCTGACTAAATTCATAGAAACAGAAGGTAGAATGGTGGTTGCCAGGGGCTGGAAGCAGCAGGGAATGGGGAGTAGAGTGTTTAATGGGTTTCAGTTGGGGAACAGAAAAAAATTTGGAAATGAAGGGTGTTGGTGGTGACCACAATGTGAATGTATTTAATGCCATAACATTTTACACTTAAAAATGCTTAAAATTTTATGTTATATATATTTTACCCCACCCAATTCAAATATGCACATGCATATGCATGTCTGGGACCAGCAATACCTTTTCTTTGTCTGAAGTGGAAATCAAAAGGCTCTCACCAGGGAGTGACCAGAGAAGTATGGGTCAGGTTCAAGCCAAATGCAGGTTAAAACCATCTCACAAAATATCTTGCATCCAGCCTTACTGGAAAATAAGAGCTTCCAGTTTGCTTTAAATTGTGACTTAAAGTGTTCATTTGAGGCTGCAAAATGTTAGTATGTTATGTGAAAAGTTAGTGAAAAGTTTTAAATGTTAGTGAAAAGTTTTAAATGTCCCTGATTGGCCCAGCATGATCAGAAATTATAGCCCTGAGCTCAAAGCAGAAATAAAAGCCAACAAAAGAATGATCTTTTCCCTCAGTATTTGAAAATCTTAGTTAACTGTTGTATAAGGCTGCAAATACTTGTCTTTTACTAAAAAGCCCTTTACTAAATCTCTACTAAAAAGATTTGAAAAGCCAATGTTGTTCTCAGGGCAGCATAAGTTGCTGCCAATCCATATTTTTCCTCTTCTTTACTGTTGGGAAACTGACCAATTTTACTACATAAAGGAGGCAGATGCAAGTGGTTTGCAAGTTATTAAGAGAAAATTTTTGACAAGTGTAGACCACTTTAGTGAAAAGCTTGGGAAAGCTGAGAGGCAGAGTCATTGGAGAAGTTTCCGAACTCAGTAAACTCTAATACAATCTCACTTTAAAAAATCTGAGTTATGGATTCCTAAAACTTGAGATTTTTTCAAATGCAAGAAGTTAATAAGTGACAAGATCATAGTTGATCTCCTTTAATGAAGTGATACAAAGCTATTTTGTTTTGGGGATCTGCTCTTATTTTCAGGTCTAAATATCCCTCCCAATTTGTGGAACCATATTCCCCTTCCACCTGCCCGCCCTGGGCAGACCCTGAGACTCATATAAGAAGACTCTGACATGGGAAAATGCTCTCACTACTTTGTTAACTGAAATAAATGAATACAAAATAGAAACTAACCATACAGCACATGCCAGTTGTTACCCTTTTTAAAAAAAAATTTAGAGATAGTCTTTTTTGATAGTCTTGCTATGCTGCCTAGCTGAAGTGCTGTGGCCATACACAGGCACAACCATGGCTCTCTTCATCCTTGAACTCCTGGGCTCAAGTGAGTTACCATTTCAGTTTCCTGAGTAGCTGGGACTGTGGGCACCTACCACAGTGCCCTGCTTTTTAAAAAAACATTTAAGTTTTGGTCCAATATGGTGGCACCCAGTGGCGGTGTGAACTGTGAGGAGTTCACCCAGTTCCAGGAATTACTCAAGGTGATGAGGACAATTGATAACAGAATAGTACATGAATTAAACACTATGGTTCCAATAGCTTCCTTTGCAGGGAAAACTGATGCCAGCCAAACCTGTAAACAACTTTATGAGTCTTTGATGGCAGCTCATGCCAGTAGGAACAGTCATAAAAAATTGTATAGCTCAGACCTCCAAGAAGAGAGAGAAAAGAATTTGGACAATTTAACATAATTAAAGAAACTTAGAAAAGAGCAGACAAAGTTGAAATGGATGCATCAGAATTGAATGTTGAAGAAGGTGTAAATGACAGGAGTTGGAAGCTGTTTAATGAACACTGCTGAATTCACTTCAAGCCTCCAAAGAATAAATTTAAAAAAGAGAGATACTTTTTATTTAAAGGATTGGCTCATCTCATAAGAGCTAAGCATGACAGATATCAATAGGGCAGGCTTCCTAGGATGATTTCTGAGCCAACAGTCCAAGATCTTTTGTTGATTTCAGCCTCACTTAGCCAAGACCTCAAATATAAATAATTCTGATAATTATGGAGAAATCAACTGCTATTTTATAGTGATTTTGTTTTTAAAAAAGTTTTGTAACTATTAAAATAATTTTCTGGGCTCGGCGCCTGTGGCTCAATCAGCTAAGGCGCCAGCCACGTACACCTAAGGTGGCGGGTTCGAATCCCCAGCCCGGTCCCACCAAACAACAATGATGGCTGCAACCAAAAAATGGCCAGGCGTTGTGGCGGGCGCCTGTGGTCCCAGCTACTTGGGAGGCGGAGGCAGGAGACTAGCTTGAGCCCAGGAGTTGGAGGTTGCTATGGGCTGTGATGCCATGGCACTCTACCCAGGGGGATAGCTTGAGGCTCTGTCTCAAAAAAAAAACAAAAATAAAATAAAATAAAATAAAATAATTTTCTGACTCAGTGTAAAAAAAAATTTTTTTAAGTTTTTAAAAATGACTTGGCCAGGCACAGTGGTTCACACCTATAATCCTAGCACTTCGGGAGGATTGCATGAGGACTAGAGTTCAAGAGCAGCTTGAGCAAGAACAAGACCCTTTCTCTACAAAAAATAGAAAAATTAGCCAGACACAATGGAGGACGCCTGTAGTCCCAGCTACTCCAAAGGCTGGGGCAGGAGGATTGCTTAAGCCCAGGAAATTGAGGTTTCTTTGAGCTATGATTATGTCTTCACTCTAGCCCAGGTGACAGAGCCAGCCTCTGTCTCAAAAACAAACAAAAGTGCTGTACATACACTAAAAACTGACCAGAAGAAAATGCACCAAAAATTTAATAGTAATTATCTTTAGGTTTGAGGCTTGTCTGGGAGGTTCATTTATATGCATGTGTGAACTTAACTTTTTTCTACATTTTCCAAATGTTCTACAATTGGCACATAATTCTTTTATAATGAAAGAAAAACAAATACATGTTATTTAGAATAAAAAAAAAAGACGGGTTTGTCTGGGGATCCATTTTCTTTGAAGTCGAAGTTTGTATTACTTACACACTCTTCACGTTCAATCACTTTTGTTCCAGTCTTCCTCATGGGCTATCATCCTGACCTTTGGGTGGGTGTTCTATCTCCCATGTCTTGCCTGCTGCCCTGGTTTCTGACCTGTGGATCTCTGTATAGGTTTTATCTGATGTCAGATTTCTAAGCTTCTGCCCACTTGCCCACATACTTCTTTGACTCCTAACTGCAGTTTCTTCTTCATTTAGGCTTCACAATCTGTGGCCCCTGTTGCTGCCCAACATGAATGTGTGAACTGAAGAATAGGACTGTTCTCTTCCTCTCACAAATGGGTCCTTGTATGGTCAGTGTATTCATTTGTTATAACAAATTATACACTGTGGTATTATAACAAAATACCACAGACTGGGGAGCTAAAGCTACAGATATTTATCTTTTCACAATTCTAGAGGCTGAAAGTCCTAGATCAAAGTCTCAACAGGGTTGATTTCTCATGAGGCCTCTCTCCTTGGTTTGTAGTTGGCCGCCTTTTTGCTGTGTCCACATATGGCCTTTCTTCTGTGTGTGCACATCCCTGGTGTCTTTTCCTCTGTTTTTGAGCATATAAATCCTGCTGGATTAAAGCTCACCCTAACTGCTTCATTTTAACTTACTACTCTTTAAACACCTTATCTCTAAATACTGTTATTTTCTGAAGTACTGAGGGTTAGGGCTTCAACATATAAATTTGGGCGGAGTCATAATTCAGCTCTTAACAGAGTTTTGAGAACAAAATTCCTTCTAGGTAGTTTTTGCAGAAATTGAATTTATGAAAGGATGCGAAGTAGCTCCCAGAATTTCCTGGAGATCAGAGAATCTAGCACAGAGACACCACAGTTCAGGCAGTACCCAAACACATCTGGGGACTGCTCCCATGGAGATCCTATGGCTACTACCACCAGGCCCAGGAGATTTCTGCTAGGAGTGAATGCCACTCAGCCATGGATTCCACTGGTGCCTGCCTCCTAATGTTACTGGCTTCTGAACAGAAGCTTCACTTTTATTTCCATGTCTGGTCACTGGAAACCTTGACCAAAGGTTTGTGCCTTAGCTGCAAGGCAAGCAGGAAAATAGATCATTGTCTTCTTCTTTGGGGGAATGAGAATCAAAAAGTCAAGAGATGAAAATTCCCAAATACAGGAAGTGTTTCAAAAGGTATTTGGAAACCAAAAGCAAAAATTACATACATTATATAGTCTGTATGATATAGTATATATTAATTACAGTATAGTATATAGTAATAGATAGCATATGAATTATAAAACATATGTAATATATTATAATATACAATATATGTAATGTTATATGTAATATATTATATAGTACATGTTATATAATACTATATATGACTCTATAAAACAACCATTATTATATAGTATATTATATATAATGTATTACATATAATACATATATTACATTATTATATATAATGTATTACATATACATATAATATACTCTATAGTCTATTATATATTACAGTATATAATATATTAATACATAATATATTATGTATTATATACAGTATTATATAATATGTACTATATAATATATTACATATAACATTACATATTAAATATACTATATATTATATAGCATATTATATACCATATACTATGATATTTAATATTATATATATGTATGTAATAATATATAATATTAAATATAATATATCTCATATAATATACCATAATAATATAATATATAATTATATATTACATTATATCTTAAACGTTGTATATTATATGATACATATTACATATCATATATTATATCATAATTATATATTATATAACATATGATATTCCTTATATTGTTATTATATATAATATTATTATATGCTATATACTATATGATGCTATAATAATATAATAATTATTATAGTAATATAATTATTATATATTATATATTGTGTATTATATTATATATAAACTTTAATATTAAATATATATAATTTTTGCTTTTGGTTGTATTATAGTATCATATATAGTATTATATAATATATTACATATAACATTACATATATTATATAGTATATTATATATCATATATTATGTGGTATAATATAATATATACATTATATATTATAATGTATATAATAATATTAATAATTATAATAATTACTAATTAATATTAGTAATAATATTATATTACATATAATTATATAATATATAATATATCATAATATCATAATATGTGATATAATGTGATATTACATATTATATATGATATGTGATATATGATATGTTATAATATATAATATAACATTATTATATGTCATATTAATATAATACAATATGCATATAATATTACATTATACTGAATATTATATATATTGCATATTATTATGTTATAATAATTATTAGATTATATATTATGATATATTATACATATATTATCTATAAATTATAATATTAAACATATGTAATTTTTTGTTTTTGTTTGTCAAAAATATATACAATTATATATAGAGAGGCATATATATACATATATATGTATGCATTTTACACTGCCTATAAAGAAATGTAAGAGTACACAGAGTTACATTCTTGAGTGATTCCTCCTCATTTTTTCCATCTTAAGTTTGATTTTATTTTTTATTTTCTTGACAGTTCTAATTATGAAAGTAAAATATGTTCAAAAGAAGAAAATTTGCAAATAGAAAAATACACAGAAAAAAAATTTAAATACCTGTAATCTTACCATGGAGAGATAACCTCTTTTGCCATTTTTGTATATGCCCTCACATTACATACATGTATGTATATGTACATATACAATAAAAGACATGCTACTTTTTGCAATCTGTGGCTTTTACTTATCAATATGCCATGAATACTGGGTTTTCTGAGCCAGTTTTCCCTACAAATGACTTTACACTGTTGAAGTACCTAACAGCCTTTTGTTGAGCCTATATCAAAACTAGAAATGTTTAAATTAGGATGACCTAATTTAATGTCTTTCCTTTTTGGGAAAAATAATGACAACAAAGAAAGTCTTAGATGTTTCTTCTCTTCAGTGAAGACCTTCCTATGACTTTATTTATGAGGCTATTCCAGTCAATGGCTGCTATTATAGTCACTCACATTAAATAATTATGAATATTTGTGGTTATTAATATTTTATTGAATTTTAAAATATTTTATCCAATAACTGATAAATAAAAGTAATATTTGTATTAACCAAAGAATATCTAACATCATTTAAAAATCTTCTCCTCACGTCTTCCTATGTCCACAAAGGGTTTACAATATATTGCACTTTTGTTCTTGAAGAGGTTACAGAGGGATTTAAGAAGGCATGAATATTTTTCCCATTTGCCCACCTGTCTGGGTCAAGCTCTGGGACTAGAGCTCTACTGTCTTCACTTCAAAGCCCCTGATTAACTAATCCATGTTAAAACACTATCTGGGCTTGTCTATTGTTCATTTCAGGACAACTAACTCCTATTCACCTGCTAAACAGAAAGAACCTATCAGGTACCATGTTTATAGTAGGTACTATGAATGAATTCAAGAGAGCTGCTCACATCTGTGTTTGGAAATCCCCAATTTCATGATAAACCTTGAGTATTTTTGTTGTTGCTGTTGTTGTTGTTGCAGGTTTTTGCTGGGGGTCGGGTTTGAACCCACCACCTCCAGTATATGGGGCCCATACCCTACTCCTTGAGCCATAGGCACTGCCCATAAACCTTGAGTATTTAATCTGGCTTTTTTCTGGCCGTTGGTAGGCTGAATAATGGCCTCCTGAAGATACCCCACTCTTCCCCTTGAAACCTGTAAATATGTCACATTTTATGACAAAAAGGACTTTGCAGATGCGATTAAGGATATGAACCTTAAGATAGGGCACTTATTCTGGATTACCTAAGTGGGCCAATCTAATCATCTGAGCTCTTAAAAGCAGAGAGCTTTGGCTGGCTGGAAGCAGAATAAAGATGTGGCAGAAATCAGAGACTTGTGAAGCATAAGGAATCAGTCTGCCATTGCTAGAGGGGTCCACATGGGAGGTTTGAGAAGGAATGCAAGCAACTTCTGGAAGCAAAGATCAGCCCCTGACCGACAGGCAACAAGGAAATGGGGACCTACAATCATAGGAAACTAAATTTGGCCGACAATCTGAATGCATTTGGAAGCCAATTCTTTCCCAGAACCTTCAGAAAAGTCCTGCAGAAACACTGATTTTGGCATTACCAGACCCAGTCAAAATATGTTGTACCTGGACTTTTGCTCTACAGAACTGTGAACTAATAAATAGGGTAGGTATTGTTTTAAGTCACTAAATATGCGATATTCTGTTAAATGGCTTCAATAGAAACTAACATGCGGCCTGTAGTCAAAATCTACACTTGAGAAGGTCCATTTTAAAGCTTAATTATTAGGTTAAAGGCCAAGCATGGTGACTCATGCCTGTAATTCTAGCACTTTGGGAGGCAGAGGCAGGAGGGTTGTTTGATCTCAGGAATTTGAAACCAGCCTAAGCAAGAGCTAGACCTTGTCTCTACTAATAATGAAAAAACTAGCCAGGTGTTGTGGTGGGCACCTATAATTCCAGCTACTCAGGAGGCTGAGGCGGGAAGATTGCTTGAGCCCAGGAATTTGAGGTTGCTGTGAGCCATGATGGCATAATACTCCACCTAGGCAATAGAGCATGACTGTGTCTATAAAAAAAAAAAATTATTAGGTTAAAAATAAACCTGTCTGTAACCCACAAATACTGATATATGAATTATGATGTCATTATAAATAGCTCAGAAAACTCCAAAACGAAACAATTATTGCATTACTACAAACCAGTTAAAATGGGGTCAACACTATATAAATTCCCTACTTCCTTCAAGGATCATTCCTTTAGAGCAGTGGTTCTCAACCTTCCTAATGCCGTAGCACTTCAATACAGTTCCTGTGGGTCCCACAGGTTGAGAACTACTGCTTTAGAGGATTGAGAATGTTTTGCATTTAACATTTACCATAATTTAAAAAGAAAACAGGACAGATAGTATTATAAAAAGTTAAAACATTCTAATTCAAAGATTTCATATATTGTCCTCTTTGTATGTGAAGGGGAATGAGAATATGTAATGTTTCTTTAAAATGATACTAATAGGGTATTCTGAAACAAAGAGAAGCTTAAGATTCCAATCTCATTATCCAACCTGGCAGTTTTTCTATTCGCCATTCCAACAAAGTCAGAGCCTATTGAAATGCAATTCAAATCAGACTTAAGAGACAGAGTTGTTAAGAAGGGAGAAACAAGAAGCAGCCACAGTTTCGCAGGTAGCCAATTTCAGGGGTCAATACATTGACTCTGTCCATCTTTTTAAATCACCATATTCTGCTTCAAATTTTGATGTGGTCAGAGAAAAAAGGCCACAAATACATGAGGGGCTCCCTAATGATGTGCATCCTGGGCTGTGGGTGGTTCAAACCCACAGAAATGCTTCCTTGTTATTACTAATAATTGCTTATCATCATTGGATGGTTGCCTGATGTGCATGAGATCATTTGGAGAATAAAAATGTTTTGAACACTAACATATAGAAGCATATCTTTCTGGTCTATGTTATTTTCAAGATGTTCCTTGTATCTACAATGTGATCAAACCCATGTTTCCTTTGGTTATTGAGATTTCTCAGGTAGACATCAAGAAAGATGCATTCAAATTGCTTTACTTAAATGTTTATTGAAAAATACAAATGCTCTGATATACCCTGCCCTAGGAGTCACATTGGGGAAAGTATATAATTAAAATTGATACAGTACTGTATTTATAGTATCTACAACTCTGAATATTCCCAATGAGGGTAAGACTACACACAAAGTTGAAACATATTAAATAGATTCTTTATTTAATGTGTTAGGACAAAACAATCATATAATAAAATTCCATGTGAGATGAACACAATCTTATTATGATTATGCATGCATCAAGCAAATCTATAATCAGATTTCTGAATTTGTTTAAAATAGTAATCATTATTGGTTTTTTTGGGGGGGTTGTTTTGAGACAGAGCCTCAAGCTGTCCCCCTGGGTAGAGTGCTGTGGCATCACAGCTCACAGCAACCTCCAACTCATGGGCTCAAGCAAGTCTCCTGCCTCAGCCTCCCAAGTAGCTAGGACCACAGGCACCCACCACAACACCCAGCTATTTTTTGGTTGCAGCCCTCATTGTTATTTGGTGGGCCCAGGCTGGATTCGAACCCACCACCTTAGGTGTATGTGGCTGGCACCTTAGCCACTTGAGCCACAGGTGCCAAGCCATCATTATTGTTTTTATACTATATTTATAACTTTATACTACTTTTAGTCTCCGCTACTGCCTTTAACAGCCTAAGCAGCAGCTTCAAAAACATATTGCACTCAAAAGGAAAAATAATAATGTTTATATGGAGAAACATAGAGATTACCTCTTTAACCAAGTAATTTAAGATAATATCATCAATAATGAGACAAATTGTCTCCTGATATCATGCACTGAGAAGACTACAATGTCACTTCTCTGGTAAGTGTGCCTGTAGTCCCAGCTACTCAGCAAGCTGACACAGGAGGATTGTTCAAGCCCAGGAGTTCAAGGCTGTAATGTTCAAGGTTGCAGCTGTGAATAGCCATTGCACTCTAGCCTGGGTAACATAGCAAGACCCAGTCTCTAAAACAAAATGTACAATCTGAATCTAAGTATGAAAAAATATAGAAATCTAAACTGAGGGATATTCTACTAAACAATTGGCCTATACTATTTTAAAATGTCAACATCATGAAAAACAAACTAAATATAGAGAGACTGTCCCAGATGTTAAAAATTTGGAGGAGCTGACCACTAAATGTGGAATATGATCCTAGGTTAGATATGAGGTCAAAGGGGAAAATATTGCTGTGAAGAATATTATTGGGACAATTGACAAAATTTGAGCATGTAGTGGGTCATAGTATTGTATCACTTACTACATTTTCTGAATTTGATAATTTTACTATGGTTAAGAAAAAGAATGTCAAGGCACCAGGCACATACACCTGAGCTGGCAGGTTCAAATCCAGCTCGGGCCCATCAAACAACAATGACGGCTGCAACCAAAAAATAGCTGGGCGTTGTGGCAGGTACCTGTAATCCCAGCTACTTGGGAGGCAGAGGCAGGAGAATTGCTTGAGCCCAGGAGTTGGAGGTTGCTGTGAGCTGTGATGTCACAGCACTCTACTCAGGGCGACAGCTTGAGGCTCCATCTCAAAGAAAAAAAAAAAAAAGAAAAAGAATGTCCCTGTTCTTATACACTTTGAAGTTTTGTTTTGTGTTTTTTTTTTGAGACAGAATCTTACTCTGTCACTCTGGGTAAAGTGATATGGTGTCATAGCTCACAACAACCTCAAACTCTCAGGCTTGGAAGTCCAAAACATAAAAAAACAATAAATAACATTGAATTTACATAACCACAAAACCTCTTGCCTCAGCCTCCTGAGTATCTGGGACTATAGGCATGCACCACCATGTCCAGCTAGTTTTTTTTTTTTTTTTTTTTTTTTTTTTTAGTAAATATAGGATCTCTCCGTTGCTCAGGCTGGTCTTGAACTCCTGAGCTCAAGCAATCCACCCACCTCAGCCTCACAGATACTTTGAAGTTTTGAGAGGGAAAAGGGAGATGAAGTCTGTGACTTACTCTCAATTTGTTTAGAAACCTAGTCATAATAATGACAAAGGTGATGATATTATATGTATATGCATGTATATGTGTATATTATACATACAGACAGAGAGAAAGAGAGAGTTGTAAAATATTAACAACTGATAAATCTGGGTGAAAGATATACCTGAGACCTTTGTACTATTTTTTCTAAATGAAACTTATTTGTAAATTTTAATTATTTCAAAGTAAAAAGTTAAATGAAATAAAATAGAGGATAAATGTAAAAAAAAAAAACTGCAATTGTCACAATTCTGAAATGGCAGCTCTATACCTTGCCCCCAAATAGGTAAATGTTAATTCAATTCAATTAAACTGTGTAAGCCTTTTGGTTAAATTTGTTCATAAATATTTCACCCCGAGTTAATGTTGATTCTTTATCGATGTCCTCCTTGTTTTCTCACAACAAATATTATGCAAAGGGATGTTGCTAGAAGGAAAGACCGCATTGAGCTGAACTATTGACCTTCTGAAAGATTTGTACTTCGTCAAAGCAATCCAGAGGAACAAAACACAAAATCACAAGCTGTTTACACCCCAATGCACTCATAGAGACTTAGACCTGCCGACTCCCCAGAAATTACCTTTACTTTTCATTAAAATACTTGAGTAACTCAACATTCTTTTTCCCCTATTGTAGAAATATAACAATGTTAGTACTATAAAATTAAATTCTGCTTATTTCGATAAGGGAAAAGGTAATGCCATTTCATTTTAAACAATTCTATTTTTAATAGTATATTTTAAAATAGTTTCTTCCTTATAAAAAGAAAATACAATGTGTACATTTATACAATTGTGGAAAAAATTCTATTACATAACCCACATCTCGATTAGTGTCAATGAATGTGCACAGTCTAGATAATATATTTTAGGTTGGCAAATACAATGTGCTAGAGAAATACATTACATCTTAAGCCAATAAAAAGAAAAGGAATAAAAATACAGAAAAGAATCCTATCCTTTCTCACTGGCTGGTCCCCACACCCATGATCCTCTCAGAGATGAGTTTTAATTGCCTCCTGGGATGGAGAAAGAAAACATACAGAATCCATCTCTGATTATGTGAGCGATTGCTAATCACCAAGACAACAATAATCACGGACTATGAAATCCAGGGACCACAAGCAAATGAGTCGACAGCAATTAATTAACAGCTTAAAATCAGCTCTATGGGGGAAATTCTTTAGGGTCTCATGAGTCTAAAGAATACGGAGCTTTCTTTAAAGCCTTTTTTCAAATGCTTTAAAAAGAAAAACAAAACGTTCCTTTGTAAGTCTTTACTGCTTTAAAAATCATTTAAAAATCTAGTGCCAGTGTCGTGTTTTGGTATCCATTTTTAATTCAGCAGCATATTATTCTGTAAAATTTCAAACCTTCAGATAATTAGCAAGAATAGTATAATGAACACCCATATACCCTTCACCAAGATTCACCAAATGCAGCACATTTACTCTCTTTTTTCCCTTCCCCCATATGTATTTCTTTTCTTTATTTCTCTTTTTTTCCCTTGTTTTTCCTTTATTCCTTCTTTCCCTCTTTTTCGGAACCATCTGAGAGTTCATTACAGATATTATGACACTTCAATCTTAATATTTCAGTATATACCTTTAAAAAATAAAAACATTGATCTTACATAACCACAATATTGTTAATACATTTGCAACCTTTAACACTGGTATAATACTGCCATTTAATATACAATCCATATTTAAATTTTCTCAACTTTCTCCAAAATGTTCATTATAGATGGTTTCTTAAAATCTAGTTTCCAATGAAAGATCACACACTGCATATCTCTTTAGTCTCCTTTAATCTAGAAAAATTCCTGGTTGTTTTTCCTCATTTCTGTTTTGGACTTTCATGACATTGATGTTTTTTGAGAATCTAGGAGAGTTGTTTGGAAGCTTTGGCATACATTTTCTAAGAAAAAAAAAACTGAGCCCAAAAATAAATTAAAAATGGAATAGAATGGTTAACTTTGTAGTTGTGTTCAAAGCCTAGCTTTAGCTGTGACTTGGAACAAATTTCTTAATCTTCTCTGAGCCTTGATTATCTGATTTGTTAAATGGGAATGATGATCCCCAATTTACAAAACAGTTGCAAGGATTATAAATTGCTGCTGTCTCTCCAGAAAGCAATTTGACAATCTGCATTTAAGAGTTTTAAACATGCTTCTTTGGACTCAATAATCCTGCTTCTAGCAATTTATCCTTAGGAAATGATCAGAGATATAGTCAAAGATGTTGAGGCAGTGATGTTCATTACTGTGGGTGTCAGGGGAGCTTTAGATTGAACTGTGCTACATCCTCCTTGCTTCTCACTTAGCAACCTCAGCCTCTTTGTCTTCAATACTCATTGCCAGTATTTATTAAAGGGCTACTCTGTGTCCAGCACTGTGCTGAGTTACAGACTGCTGTGGCAAACTTGGAAGTCATGCTATGGAGGAGCATTTGATAATATGGAAGAAATACAGGGTTTCATGCAGAATCAGGACAAGTCAGTACAATGAGATTGCATATTTGTCTTCTGTCACAGAATTATATTTAAAGAGGAACCTAGAAAAAAGTATAATAAAATGTTGTGGATGGTGCCTGTGGCTCAAAAGGGTAGGGCGCCGGTCCCATATGCCAGAGGTGGTGGGTTCAAACCTAGCCCTGGACAAAAGCTGCAAAAAAAAAAAAAAAAAATCGCACTAGCTGGTGAGGTTTGAGGTAACTTTTGCTTATAATGCCAAAAATAAGAAAATTTGCATACAAATTTTGTGCCAGTATGTGCCAAGCCTTGTGCTTGACAGGCATCAATTCCACTTATGGTTGGTTGGCAATAATTAATCAAATGGCCACTCTTAGATAAAGGAGGACTTAGAAAAATGTAATCCTTAATGAATCAGCCATTTCCCAGCTATAATTTGATATAAAAAAGAAAAGAATGGACAGCTAGCTATCTCTGTCACATCATAAAATCTATTTTTGTCTGATATCAATAAAAGTACACAACATTTCTTATGGTTAGTGTTTACCACTCAGATATATTTTCCTAACCTTTTGTACTCAATCATTCTGAGGCATTGTATATAATGGTAAACAGCACAAACCTATATTTTACTTTGTTTATTATTCTCACAATCTCTGGTACTTAATTCATAAGCATAGTTCATTTATATTGATTGTGATTGCTGAGGCATCTGAAATTACTTCAGCCATCTTATTTATGCTTTCTGTCTTTACCACTTTTTCTATGCTGTTGTGTCTCATTTTCTGCCTTCAGTAGGATTAGTTTTTAAATTTTCTTCTCTTTCTTCTTCTGGTATTAAGTATCCTATTTCTATAGTTACAAAATAACTCAAAATATTAGCATACATGTATACTAAGCTTAAAGTCTAATATTACTCAATAATTTTCTTTCTTCCTCTTAAACATAAGGAATTAAGAATACTGATTACTTGGCCATCTCTTGTCCTGCATATTACTGATTTGTAATTTATTTTGTCTTATTTTCATTTTTATGATCAAATTGAACTTTTTTTTAAAAGTTCATCATCTTTAGACTTAAGAATTAAGAGGGGTCAGGGAGACTAAGCCATGCCCAGAAATTGGGCTCTAGGGGACAGGCCCAGCTATAGCAAACATGAAGGGAAACACAAAGTAGGGGGTGAAGCCTGGGGGACAGCAGATTTGGTCTTGAACTTGGCAGGGAGTGGGGTGGGGGGTGGGTGTGTGAAAAAGTGGTGATCATGAGGAGTTGGATGAAAGCTGTCTAAGGAAGGCTTGGGCAGACCCCAGTGTAGCCCTACCTGGGGGGCTTGTCTCTGAGAGGGAAGAGAAATGGTCCCTTCCCTTGGCTGAGGAAAAGGCACTTGGCTCAGTCTCCTCCTCCAGCTCTTAGCGTCCTCATCTTGTCTCCTTACCCCTTTCAACTATCCAGGGGCTGGTCTTGGTTGGGCCGCTGGAAGAAGCTTTTGCCAAACTCCTCTAAGTACTGATCATGATGTCACAGGGAGGGGTGACCTTGATGATCCTGGGAGGATTCCTAAAAAGAGTGCCCTGGTTGCCTGGCTCAGGCAGATCTTGTGCAGCAGCAGCCAGGTGGAGTTCATGTGCAGGGAGTGTCATTCTCACAGTCTCCCCTATTCTGAGCACATGGTGCTGGGTCTACACCACTCAAAGGGTAAAATCAGCACTGCAGCCACCATCTCTGAGATGCCACAAAGCTGACGTCCACGGATGTCTGGCCTGCTGGCCTGAGCCTGTTCAGCCAGCTTGTCACCAGTTCTCAGTTCAGCCAGTACAGAGCAGAGAAGGGCACATCTCAAAAGGCAGTGAGGCCCCAGCCCAGCCACAGTGAGCACCAGCAGCCCTGAGCAAGGCATTCAAATGCAGTCATCCAGCTCCCAGTAGGACATGTGTTGTGCCTGCAGCTTTGTGTACCTGACCTCCAGGTGGCTCATGACAGTCATAGTACCTGGGTGGGCATGTGCACCAGCCACCATGGGTGTGTAGAGGTCAGAGGTCAGAGCTCAACCATGCAGCAAGGCTTTGAGTTGGTTGCAGGCAGTGAAGTAGATGGCAGTAGCTAGCACAGTCATCACCAGGGTGGTTGGGAGACCACTCCACAGAGTCCTAGTGTCCCCAGGCCTCACAATCTTCACAAAAGCATCCACAGTGCCAGTGAAGAGGGTAGGGTCCTGAAACCAAGTGGCATAGCTGGCACCATTTGGGCACAGGTGCAGGGGCTCCAGGACACCATTGCAGTACAGGAAGCACTTCCATTTGGCATAGGAGAGGCTCCAGAGTCTAGAGGAAGACATTAGCCCACTGTCCACAGAGGGGCACTGACACTCCAAGCAGACCTTCACCATGTCCAGGGGCATCATGAAGCTACCATTTGTTGGATGGGGCTGATGCCTCCAGGCTCCTGATCAGCCATCTTGTAGCTTTACTACTGACTCTAGGCTGGGACTGGCACAGCTAGGTGCCCAATGCCAGGCCGGCCCATAGATGCTTCATGACTAGAGCAAGGTCTGCCTGCTTTGGCCTAGCACTAAGGCCAACTCTAACAATCAACATTATTATTTTTTGATAGAGTTTACATGTGATTAAATTCCTCCTACTCCATTTTTACCACTTTATTTGCTTGCCATTTATTCTTTTACCCCCGACCCTCATTGTGGGGTTATTCTTCCTGAAGAATGTATCACAGCAAATTCTCACTTTTCTTTATCTAGAAATATCTTTACTTTTCCCTCACTTTTAAAAGATAATTCATCTGGGCATACAATTCCAGGTTGATGGTCATTTATTTTTTTTGTTTATTTATTTATTTAGAGACAGAATCTCACTCTGTTGCCCCAGACTGAGTGCAGTAGTCATCACAGCTCACTGCAACCTCAAATTCCTGGCCTCATATGATTCTTCTGCCTCAGCCTCCCCAGTAGCTGGGACTTCAAGTGTATGTCACCACACCCAGCTAATTTTTTCCATTTTTGGTAGAAATAGGGTCTTGCTCTGCCTCAGGTTAGCTTCAAAGTCCTGAGCTCAATGGATCCTCTTGCCTCAGCTTCCCAGAGTGCTAGGATTATATGTGTGAACCACCATGTCCAGCCCGTTGACAGTGATTTTGTTTTCCTACTTTGCAGGTATAATCCACTGTCTTCTTGTTTTATTTTTGCTGTTGATGAATCTATTGTCAATCCAATTGCTTTCCAATTTTTTTGGTAACTTTTTTCTTTCATTTTTTTCTAATTGCTTTTGAGGTTTTCTTTGTCCTTGGTGTTCTACAATTTCACTATGATAAGCCTATGTGCACATATTTTTATTAATGTTTTCAGAGTTCATTGACATTCTTCAAACTGAAAATTCACGTCTTTCAACAATTCTAGAAAATTCTCCATCATTTGCATATTACCTTTCCTTCATTCTTTATGTTTTCTCCTTCTGAATATTTAAATGTATATTGAATTGTCTCATTGTATCCTCAGTGCCTCTGTCTTCTCATATTTTCTGGGGTTTTCTTTTTTGTTTGGTTGGTTTTTAGGTTTTTTTTTTTTTTATTTTCTCTCTCATGTTTTCTGACTCCATATCTCTGAGTACTGAATCCTGTGCAGGTTTTTTTTTTCTTTTTAAAAACTTTTCTTCCAATTCACTAATTCTATCTTCAGATCTGTCTAGTTTTAACCCACTCATTAAGTATGTAATTTCAATGATTACATTTTTTTCTGAAAAAGTGTTACTTAGAACTTTTTTCAAATCTAATTATTTTTATGTATATCTTAATGTATTTTTTATGTTCCTTGCTCATATTTGTAATTGTGTCTTATATTTCCTTCAACAATTTAATGCCTTTGGGGAGAGGATTGAATGACTGTGGAATATAGTTGGAAAGACTTACTAAATTTGTTTTAATTTACAGATAACATTATATGTTTTTATTGCCCACATGATGCTTTGAAGTACATATACATTGTGGGAAGAAAGAATTCTTAATGCATCCCTTTTGATGCCTTTTCAGATCTACTGAGTAAATTAATAAAATTAAATTTAAAACAACTTTTAAATATTCTAATTTTATAGTTTGAATTTGATACATCTAATATATGAAATCAAAGAGGGTGCCTTTCTGCTGTTTTTTGTCTCTGCTGACTCTAATTTATAGAGGCTTGTTTCTTTCAGTTTTTCTAATTTTACATTGGCTTCTGTCTGGGTGAACTTCATTTCAGAAATCCAGAAACTTGGTTTGAAGATCTGATTCCTTCAGAGAGAATTTCCACTATCTTCTCTAAAGCACCACAAGGTTTTATAAATCCAGATCATTTTCAATTAAATTTCTTGATTTTCTTAATCACTATGAAATGTTTATGTCCTCTTCAAAATTCATGT
Source organism: Galagoides demidoff (assembly GCA_963574575.1). NCBI lineage: Eukaryota > Metazoa > Chordata > Mammalia > Primates > Galagidae > Galagoides > Galagoides demidoff. The sequence goes on from CAUYQV010152681.1 coordinate 19,080, forward strand.
TGAAACTTAACCCCAATGCAACAGTATTACGAGGTGCTGCCTTTAAGAGGTGATTAGGCCATGAACAAATTAGTGCATAATAAAAGGGATTGAGGGGGCAAATTCATTCCTTCTGCCATTTGAGGACATAGCATTACCAGAGGATGCAGCAACAAGGTGTCATCTTGGAGGCAAATAGCAGCTTTCAGCAGACACCAACCCTATTAGTATCTTGATCTTAGACTTCCCAGCTTCCAGAAGTGTGAGAAATAAATTTCTACTGTTTATAAATTATCAAGTCTCAGACATTTAGTTACAGCAATGTGAATGGACTAACAATAGGTAACATAAACTTAAATTCTAACCACACATGAAGGCAGGTTTTCAGTTATAAATTTTCAGGGGAGACTTTTTCTCCAGTTAGAGAGAAATTGAGAGACAAGACTTGTTTTATTTTTCCCCTTGCTGCAAACAGACCAATTTTCTGGTATACTATTTCTCTAAGCTGTAATTCTTACAGGGTCTTGATTTCACATGAACTTGAAGTTCCAACATCCCTCCTTATGTGGGCCTAGAGCCAAGCACAGACATTGAAAACCAGAGTCCTGTGTTTCTAACAGTGGCAACTACAAGTGGATTTGGGGCTTGAACATCACTTTTGTTCCTGGAGATTGTATTTAGTCATGATTTCTAGGTGCCTGCTATAGAAAGGTTTATTAGACTATCTAGTCTTTCACATTTTCTGAAGCAGAAAACTCTAGTTTCTTTAATCTTTACAACTCTACAAATTAGGTGTTATTATTCTCATTTTATTGTTGTGGAAATTGAGGCTCAGGCAAGATAAGTATCATGTTGTTCTATCAAGTAGCAAAGCCTACATTTGAACCCAGCACTCCCTGGCACCAAAGTTGATGGTTGTTTAAACACTTGGCTACATTGCCTTTTACTATACTTTGATTTTTTGTGTGTATTTTTTTCTTTTAAAAGATATTAATTTTATCTATCATCAGAAAAAAATAAAATACTTTTAAAGGTACTGTAAGCTAAAAACAACCTCCTGGTTATAAAATGTATTTATTATTTAGTAAACCTGATATGATCTGCTATCAAAGCCCTAGCTAGGCCAAGGTCATTCATTGTATCTGTCAAGTACCATATGGAGTGAACAGAATATTTTCCTATGCATAAATGATAAACAATCTGAGCTGAGGTATTATCACATCTTTCCTTTCCTTTGACTTTGTTGTGCTTGCCTCTTCCCTATGATCCAATTATTTTCTCTACCACTTTCACCCCAGGCTGCCACTAGCTCTAAATAGTAGTAATAAATAAGATTGAGTTCCTGCTATACTTTTGGCAAGCAAGAAAGTCTTCTTGGACACAGTAGATATACATCTTATCTGTCTAGGTTGTTGATTAGAAAAGCATGCTGGAGGCATGTAAGCCTTAATGAAGTCTAAAAAGATTATACCTATTGCTTCCCCAAGATCAGCATGACATGACACTCATAACAGAAATCAGGATCAGTTTGGCACACTGGCTCACCATAGGATCATGATGCTAGCACTAATTTTTGCTATCTTAAGTGCAGGAAGATTGATTGGTTAATAATTTGTTCCAGTATTTTCCCAACTATCTAAGTGTCTATAATCACTTGGATTATCTTTTTTTTTTTCCTTTTTAAAACACACACACTCACACACACATGGGCACATACACACATGGAAAGATGTGCTCTTTCCCAGGCTATAGGGATCCTATAATAATAGCTCTCTAACAAAATTCACAAAAACCTTAAGTTCCCTGAGGTGCATATAATCAAAACTTGCTAATTTTATTTCGTGCTGAATCCTAACAAAAAGTCTATTTCTACAAGGAAGTTGTAAAAGTGAACTCATCTAAAAATCTGTCCAAATACATTTAGTCCAGAAAGTACTCTTTCCTGTACGTGTGTCTGCATTCACTCACTCCACATGTAATTACTGAATGCCTACTGAGCATCAGACCCTGTTTTAATTGCTGAGAAGGCAGTAATAACCTTTTTAGACAAGGTCTCTGCTCTCATGGAGAGAATGATCTAATGTATCAGTTAAATAAACAAATGAACAAATTCAGATGGTAATAAATTTATATGAAGTACTCGAAATAGATGATAAATACAGAATGGAATAACTGGGTTGGAGTGGAATGCTACTTTAGATATAGTTCATCAAGAAATCTTTAAAAATATTTAAGAATCTGAAACATTACTCTTTCTTTTTTATTCTCTTCCTACCTTGTGGTTGCTTCTTTTCACTCTTCTATGATGCTTTTCCTTTATCTTTCCATCTTCCAAATATTGGAGTGCTCTTTTTGATCTACACTCATTCCTTAGATGATCCCATCCAATCATTTAGTTTTAAATAACTCCTGTATTTTATCTTTAAATGGGCAAAACATGCATAGAACACTAAAACTTGTCTAAGAAATGGATAGGGTAGAATACAAACATATATTTATAATCAAGAACTGTGAAGGATCTAAAATTTTATCCTATGTGCAATCTAACAAGTTAGTCTGCCAATAAATAGTTTTATGGATTCTGGCAGAAGATGCAAGATTCTTGGGTCGGAAACAAAGGCATTTATTACTCACAGCAATAGCAGTATTCAGAGTATGAACATTTGAGCCAGTTCTCCAAGTCTTAATTCCTAGAAGGTGATATGAAGAAGATTGTGTGGTGCCTGCATGTGCAGTGGGTTGCATTACAGGAAAGAAACTCTGAGCTTAGGGAATCTGAATCATTTACAATGGACAGTAATCACATCTGCTTGAGGTTCTAGAGGAAGACACCATCTCTGTCTGCCAAGATTGTTAGCTAAACGTACATCCTTGAAAAAGTCGTCCAGAACAAAAGTAGTCTATAACTATGTTCACAAAATGTGCAGAAATGTGAGAGAACCACAGAGAATTGTCTCCACATGTATTCACTTACTTACTTTTTTTTTTAGAGATAGAGTCTCACTTTGTCACCCTCGGTAGAGTGCTGTGGTGTCACAGCTCACAGCAACCTCCAACTCTTGGGCTTAAGCGATTCTCTTGCCTTAGCCTCCTGAGTAGCTGGGACTACAGGTACCCGCCACAATGCCTGGCTTTTTTTGTTGTTGCAGTTTGGCCGGGGCTGGGTTTGAACCTGCCACCCTTGGCGTATGGGGCCTGGCCCTACTCACTGAGCCACAGGTTCCGCCACTTTTTTTTAATGGAAAGATAAACAAAAACATTTTTAAGTTACCTGTATATATAGAGAGGGAACAAGGTGAGAGGGACAAGGCTGGAAACCAGACTTCTCTAAATATACTTTGTTTTGCATATTTGATTTTGAAGCCATCTATTTTACCTAATTATAAAACAAAATTAAATTTTTAAAAAGCAATCCCTAAAAACTGCATGAAACAAATGAAATGACTTATTTATCAAATTGGTAGAGTTACCCCATGGAGAATAATTATTTTAAGTTACTTTTAAATACAATAATTTGTCTATACTTCCCTAGTGGGATATGCTCTGAAGGCAAAAGCAAATTCAAAAACACCTTAAACTCCTTTTAGCAATTATCTTAGTGGTAGTGTTCATGTTGGTATTCTAAGATGGTTTCATGCAACATGATAAAATTAGGAACCAAAATCTTTGGTATGAGAGAATAAATAGAAATACAAATTTAATATCAAACAGGTTAAGTAAGACTTTATAGTCCTGAATTTTAGAAAGTAGTATACATGAACTCATTATTATCTTTATTGAAAAAAATCTATTTTCAAGTTCTGACACTAAAAATGCATAGAAGCAATGACTGATCCAGTAGCAAACCATTTCCAGATTGTGGTATCCAAATACTATTTCACACTAGAAAACAACAGGGCTCCTTAGGTCTGGAGTGTGATATGTATAAGACAAGCTTGGGATAACTTGTCATGCTAGAAAGTAAGGACACTATCAAAAACTGCTAAGAAAGTGTCAAAAACACTCAGGGGCCCTCAACCAAATATTTGAGTAAAAATAGGAATTACAATTGCATAGGATGGAACATATTGGTATATTTAAATTCATGAGTTCATGGTAAAAATATATTTTTAAAACAACAAACTCATTGGTCACTTGAAGATAATATTAAAGAACTAACTTGTTATTTTGAAAACTGATCAATAAACAGAAAGCATTAAGGTGGACTACCTTCTCAATGCCATCTTTATGATGAAGACTCCTAAATTTCCATTTCCAAATTCAACTTATTCAATCACCTCAAGACTTACATATTGCCTACATATTCAAGATCTCTAACTGAATGTTTTAACATTCATGTCCAATTCAATATGTGCCAAACTAAAATCTTTTTTTTTTTTTGAGACAGAGCCTAAAGCTATTCCCCTGGGTAGAGTGCTGTGGCATCACAGCTCACAGCAACCTCCAACTCCTGGGCTCAAGTGAGTCTCCTGCTTCTGCCTCCCAAGTAGCTGGGACCACAGGCACCCGCCACAACGCCCGGCTATTTTTTGGTTGCAGCCATCATTGTTGTTTGGCGGGCCCATGCTGGATTCGAACCACAACCTTAGGTCTTGTGGCTGGCGCCTTAGCCACCTGAGCCACAGGTGCCGAGCCCCAAACTAAAATATTGATTCTCTTCCTGTCCCAAATTTACTTTTCTCATTATTTTCCTTTTCAAGAAGAGAATAGAACGAGCAAGATCACTTGTTCACACCAAAACACTGAGGTCTTCCTTGACCCCTCTCTTCCTCTCATATCCCACATCTAATTTATAGCAAATCTTGACTTTTCCTTTGAACTGTAATGTATCCAGAATCAGTCCTCTTCTCATTGTTTCCTCTGTTCCCATCCTGGTACATGCTTCTGTCCTCTGTTTCCTTTAGACTGGTTTTTCAACAATCCTCAATTTCCATGCTTGTATCCCTACAGGTGATTGTCTACACTGCAGCTGGAGTAATCCTTTTAAAGCATATAAGATCATGTCCCTATAAGATCATGGCACGTCTTTGCTCAAAACTCTCCAAACACACCCCATCTCACTCAGTGTAATAAAGTAATATAGAAAGTCTTCCACATTTACGAAGAAGTAACCAGAATGAGAACTTACGAAAAAGGCCCAAATTAATCTGGCCACATCCAATGACTGATTATTAAAGGAGTTTAAGAGATTTGGCCATCTCTTCCCAATTTAGGACAATTCCAACGGGTCCCTCTAGAGCTAGAGAAACCCAGAGAGTTGCATCAGGTGTTTATTGGCCCCACATGGTAGCGCAATCTCTCTCCCTCTGCCCATGCCTGCTTGCATCCCTCACCTCCCACAGGGGTTGATCTTAAGGGCACTCTTTAATAATCATTCAATGTGCCAACCTCCATCTGAACAAACACCTGGTGTGGTAGCCATATCCCCTCCCCCAGCCTTTCCAATAAGGACCATTATGACAGTTTAACTGCAAAAAGCATGCCATTGATCTCTACTTGTTCTAGGAAACTGCTGGCCACAGAAAACCTCTGCCCTTAACAACATTGAACAATCCTTCCTCTTTTGTAACATCCCCGAACCACACCAACCAAAGACTGCCAAATGTACCCAAAGGTCAATTAAATAGTCCTCCACTTCCAAAAATTCCAACCATAATAGAACACTTGCCTTTCAGAGACTACTTCAGTTATTTCTTCTTTTTACTCTAAAACATACTCTTTAACAACCTTGAATCCCTGATGAAGCAAAATGATAGTAGATGGGTTCCCTTTTGGCAAGTTTATGAATAAAGAGCCTTTGCTAATTTTGTCTCAAACTTAGTTTTGTCCTTGACACAGCTCAGAGACTACTTCTTAGCAAACCCAACCTGTAATAATTTATCTACTTACTTACGGTCTGTGTTCCTCTCACTGTTTTGTGAGAGTATGGGCTTATTCATGTCTCCTTCTGACTCGCCAGTAACTGGAATAGTGCCTCATACTGGAAGCTGCTCAGTAACTTTTGGCTGGATGAATAAGTGAAATGCCACTTAAGCTGACACCAAGGAGCTAGCTAACCAAAGATCTTGTGGAAGGACATTTTATGCCTTGGGAACAGCAAATGAAATCCTTCAAAGAGCACTTTCCTTTCTGTTTTGATCCCAGTTCTTTGTCACTGTAATTTAGTCTTTGGGATAGTTAAAAGATTTGTAGTATTTGTTTTGTTTTTTGTCTTTTTTCCTACTTCTTTCCAGTCTCATTGCAGGATCACTTGGTTTTTACAAATACATCCAGGTGCACACTCATCCATCTTTGTTTTTTATTGATGAGGACTTATCAGACCTAAGCTGGTGTTCTTACATTATTTACAACTCATGTTCCTCTTTTTTTTTTTTTAGTGTGGGATTTATTTGTTTATTTATTTTTTATTAAATCATAGCTGTGTACATTAATGCATTTATGGTGTACAATGTGCTTGTTTTATATACAATTTGAAATACTTTCATCAAACCAGTTAACATAGCCTTCACCACACTTTCTTAATTATTGTGTTAAAACATACTCTATACTTAGTAGATTTGACATGTACCCTTGTAAAACACACCATAGGTGTGGTCCAACCAGTTACCTTCCCTCCACCCATCCACCCCCTCCCCTTCCCTCCCCTTCTCTCCCCTCCTCTTTCCCCTTCACCTTGGGTTGTAGTTGGGTTATATATAGCTTTCATATGCAAGTGTGGGTTTAATATATTGGTTTCATAGTAGAGTTGAATACATTGGATACTTTTTCTTCTATTCTTGAGATACTTGGACATGGTAGTTGATATGAACTTGACTTTAAGAAGTTTAATAAAGATCAAGAATTTGTTTCATAATTATCCTAGGGATATTGCTCTATATGGGTGAGGAAACTCATCAGAAACACCTAGGGAGCTTTTTTCCACATACCAGCACCAAACTCTTCCCTCTCCCTTCCACTTATACACATTCCGTATAGAGTATAACTATGCGTTTGGTTTTGTTTTCATAAATAATTTCCATGTCTTCTATTAAAACAGAATTTGCACATGATTAAGACAACAAAAGCTTTCTCTCTCTCCTTCCCCTTGTGCTATACTTTTATCTGTTCCTCTTTGAACTCTTTATCTCCTGAATCTCTATATTTCTAAATAATCTGCTTATACTGCTATTTATCTATTTATCATTTTTAGATATTACTGGCTCACTTTCTGACATGACAGTTGCTAATTTAGCTCAATTAAACAGCCCCCACTCCATCACTTCTTCCTCCCGATATATAGAGTACATTTTTAGTTCCACCATTAATTTTCTTTGTATGTCTTTCCTTTGAATGTTTCAAACTTTCTGCAAATGTCTGGTGATCCTTTATTATCATCTTTAAGAATGAAGCACTAGAGCACTAGAACAGTGTTTTTCTTTTTTTCTTTTTTCTTTTTTAGAGACAGCGTCTCACTCTGTCACTCTCAGTAGAGTGCTGCAGCATCACAGCTCACAGCAACCTCCAGCTCTTGGGCTTAGGCGATTCTCTTGCCTCAGCCTCCCAAGTAGCTGGGACTACAGGCACCTGCCACAGTGCCCGGCTATTTTTTGTTGCTGTTGTTGTTGTTGTTGTTGTAGTTTGGCCAGGGCCAGGCTCGAACCTACCATCCTCAGTATATGGGGCCAGCACTCTACTCACTGAGCCACAGGTGCCACCAAGAACAGTGTTTTTCAACCATTTTTATCTCACAGCACACTTAAACCTATAGGTAAACTTATGTAGCACATTTAAATTATGTTGATGCAAAAGAGTACAAAAAAGAATATTCTTACTATGCTTTGAACTCTTTCAAAAATAATTTAATTAATGATCTTTAAAAATTTTCAAGGCACACCTAAAATCCTCTCATGACACCAGTGTGCTACAGCACACTAGCTGAAAATCACCACACTAGAAAAACAGATTAAGGACTATGTGTACTTGCACAAGTCTTGTTAACTGATCAAATATCATCCACTTTTGGATAAATAGGTTATTGTTCTGCAGACCTGTAAATGCTAGAAATCATCTTCTTCATACTCAGGAGCTGATGCTACTTTTGCTTTCAACCGGCCTGCTTCACCTCAGGCCATTTATTAAATTGATTTAGAGAGCAACCTGCCAATTTCTAAATTTCTTATTATATTATTATTGAAATTGTTTGCTTCAATGCTAAATGCCTGGCTGCTGGGCATCCTGGGTGAAGATAACACTTTCTCCACATCAACCTGGTTATTTCCCTATTTTTACCTCCTCAGACCCTAGTGTCTCCCACCAATCCAGAATATGCTCTGTCCTTGGCTATAGTTCACACTGTACATATTCTAAACCATCAGGCCCTCTTCCCCATCACATCAGTCATAAGCCTTCTATTGGCTTTCCTTTCCCTGGAATTTATTGGAATCCATCATGCACAGATGTCCCCACTACTTCCACCACATACTCCTAATACAAAATTATAAAAATTACAGATACAAAATTAGTAAAAAGAAGTATACATGCAAAATATATGCCCATAATGTCTTCTTAGTTATTGGCTAATATATTTTTTCTATTTTTCATTATCATTTTAATGAAGCCTTAAGAAGGATTAAAAATAGATGTGCTCAGTCCACTCCTTTGAATTGGAAGTTTACAACATATTTTAACTTCAACTTGAATAATTTGAAACATATATTTTAAAAGCTCTCACAAGGTGATTCTAATAATCCCATCCCCTGAATTCTTTTGGAGACTCCTTATTGACTTGAATATAGTCTGATCCTTCCACAATTAGTCTTCCTTGGCTCAGTAAAAGGTACCAACATTCCCTTAGCTGGCTATGAAACGGGGTTTCATTCTTGATTCCTTCTTCATCCTGAATCCCTCATCTAATCCACTAGCAAGCTCTGTCATTTCTACCACTAAAAGCATATCATGGGCAAAAAAAGTGAAAATTAAATGCTAAACTGACTAAAAATTTTTCTTAAATTTCTAGTTAAAATTTAAAATGTGTTAAAAGAATAGCACACTCTGACCAAGACAGGTTGATTCCGGGAACACCAGAATGATTCACTATAAGGAAATTTACTAAAACAATTCATTATTTTAAAAGTACTGCAACTGAGGCAAACAGCCTTTGGAATAGGAGATTTTTGCATGTTATGAATCTGACAAAGGGCTGATAACTAGAATCTACAGAGAACTCAGATTAAACAACAAGAAAAGAGCAAACAACCCCCTCTATAAGTGGGCAAGAGATGTGAACAGAAACTTCTCTGATGATGACAAATGAATGGCAAACAAACACATAAAAAAATGCTCCTCATCTCTAATCATCAGAGAAATGCAAATCAAAACCACTCTGAGATATCACCTAGCCCCAGTGAGATTAGCCCACAAAACAAAGTCCCAAATCTGCAGATGGCTAGCATGGATTTGTAAAGAAGGAAACACTTCGACACTGCTGGTGGGAATGCAAACTAATACAACCTTTATGGAAAAAAGTATGAAGAATTTTTAAAGAACTAAAAGTCAACCTTCCATTTGATCCCACAATCTATTATTAGATATCTACCTAGAAGAACAAAAATCATTTTATCACAAAGACACTTGCACCAGAATGTTTATTGCAGCTTAATTCATAATTGCCAAGTCATGGAAGCAACCAAAATGCCCGTCAACCCATGAATGGATTAACAAACTGTGGCATATGTATACCATAGAGTACTAGTCAGCCATAAGAAAAGATGGATACGTTACATCTTTTATGTTTACCTGGATGAAGTTAAACACATTCTTAGTAAAGTATCTCAAGAATGGAATAATAAATATCCAATGTACTCAATACTAATATGAAACCAATATATAAACAACTACATGCCCACA
>CAUYQV010152685.1:0-20882 GCA_963574575.1 Galagoides demidoff
TAATGCTTTGATGAAAAAATTGCAAATTTATTTGCTTTTGTCTTGCAGTGAAACAAACTGTTTATATTTCATGGATGAAGAAACTGATGCTCAGAGACAGAGTGAGACACTTCAGCAGAAGTGTGTTATCAGAGCTGGGTTTGTCTGAAGCATCCCTACTCTTTTTATCATGCTGCTTAATACTCTCTGAGGTATTAGTAAATAGACCCCCTAAAAAATGAAACATCTTTCATATTGTGTAATCTCTCTATAGATGATAGACAGATAAGTTATCTTTATTTACATATTAAATCAGTCTAACTAATTTTTAAACTCATCTCATAGTGAGTGCTCCTGTTAAAGTATCAGTAACCAAGACCACTCAAAATGACTGGTCACCAAAGTATTTCAGGATCCCAGAATGGAGAAGCATAATTCGGTCAAAAGGTGCCTGGACAGCTCTCACTGTAATTTCACGTTGTCTTTGACCAGAATGAGCCAGGCTTGGTGGGCTTACGTAAAAGAAATAAAATGTACATTGCATGACCCTGTTATACAGATGGATGTTTACGTCCCTAGATCCATAGTTTGCTCACAGTTTGACAGAGATTTTTTTTTCTGAAAATTTGAATGTATTCAATAATTGTGATTTCTTTATATACTCTGAAAACCTTCCTTACATCAAAAGTTGTCTATTTAGCAACGAAAGAAACTTCAATGGTGAACTTGTTTTTCCCAAAGGACAGAAGGACTGCATTTGGCTTCTAGCAAGCACTGTGTTTATATGGATTCTATAACAGTGATGATTATCTTTCACTTTGGACTATTTCATAAAAATATTCATCTTTACCAAGTGAAAGACAAATTTATCCTATGAACTGTATCTTCACGACAAGTCAATCTACATCTTGCAAAATTTTATCAAGCGGGAGAGCAACGGTTTGAAAACTTTATTTAGTCACAGAACTCCTTCCCATTTCGTTTAAATGGATCCCAAAAAAACAGCTAGTTTGAGGCACCAGTGGAAAATGTTGACATCGAACCTATAAAGAATTTTTGAACTCATGTCAAATGTCTTCTTGATAGTGAGGAAATACAACGCAAAATTCTAGAGGTCAAGTGGAAAATTAAATTTACTTGACAATGGAGTAACAAACATTTTAAATTACTATTTTATATTTTCCAGGAGCAGTTCAACACAGTTTTTAAATATACGTCTGCACAATAACCCAGTTAGGCTTTCCTTAGCACTATGCTTAAATCTGCCCGTGACAATAGATAATATTCTTATATGTAAAAAGAATCTGTAAAATGCATTTGGTACTCAACCAACTGGAAAAGGGCCTTGATTTAAAAACTTGAAAGCCAAATGTGTTCTCTATCAAAATTACAAAGTACTGTTCTGATATTGGGTCATTGCACCAGCAGCAGACCACAGATATAATAGGCTTTATTAAAAAATAGTGGTATGTTTCAAATGTCCATTAATATATGTTTAATTATAATAGAATGACTATAAAAGTCCATGTGACATCTACATGAAGATCAAAACAATTAATTCTAATCAGCATTAACTCAATGGATACGAATGAATTACAAAGTGATGCTCAAAAGAAAAAAAATGCTGAAGTAGAAAGCTATCATATGAATAACAGTAGGTTTATTTTTAATAAAGGAATAAGATAATTTTGTGTCACATTTTATACACATTGGCTATAATTAGTAAGGTTTTTTTAATGTATATTTTATCAGTTGCCAAAAACTCCACACACATTCACCAAACTCACAAGCAAAAATATATGAAAATAGAATATAGGTTTATTTCCTCACTTATTCATTAACTCAGCAAATATTCAACAATTGCTATCAGACATTGTAATAGTAAAATACTCTATCTAGTCTACAAGTAGGTCATACACTTAGATTAGAGAGGTATATAATTATGTTACTGTGATTGGTATAATGGGAACAATTATAATAAGAGTTATGTATCCAAGAAAGAGAACAGTTTTTTGTTTGTTTGTTTGTTTTGTTTTGTTTGAGACAGAGTTTCACTTTTTGGCCCTCGTAGAGTGCTATGGCATCATAGCTCACAGCCACCTCCAACTCCTGGGCTCAAGCAATTCTCTTGCCTCAGCCTCTTGAGTAGCTGGGACTACAGGTGCCTACCACAATGCCTGGCTATTATTTTTAGAGATGAGGTGTCCCTCTTGCTCAGGCTGGTCTCGAACCTGTAGCTCAGGCAATCCACCCACCTCGGCCTCCCAGAGTGCTGGGATTACAGGTGTGAGCCACCTTGCCCAGCCAAAAGGGAATAGTTTTAAGGTATAGCTATGGATTGGAGGGATTGTAATAAGCTCATACTTTAAAGAGACAAACTCCTATAAGGGACCCTGAAGAATAGTGGTAATTAAGAAGCATAAAAGCATAAGATTACATTAGGGAGGAAGGAGAGAATTTACAGTGCCATGAAGTATGGAAGAGCAGTGTCTCCAAAATCTCTACATTGTCCACCTCTACAGAGCCCACTAAGGCCAAGGTGAGTGGTTTGGACTTTGGGAACCTGGGAAGGACTAAAGTGTTCAAAATATGGTGGGTAATACAATCAGTTTTACATTCGTAAAGACTGCTATCTTTACAGATAGAGTAAATATCAGAAAGGACCAGAGTTAAAGTTAGGGAGGCAGTAAACAGAATGCTCCCATAACCCAGAGTAGGAGGTACTGGGCTCAGAGAGTGGCAAGGAAGCTCAAAAAGAGAATGAACTTGGGCGGCGTTGAGGAAGGAAGTGGATAATAGAACGACCCCCAAGTTTTCTATCTGGTGACTTGTTGGATTGCAGTATCCTTTACTAAAATTAAAAATGCAGAGGAAGAAAGGTCTGGGAGGAAATAATGAGTTCAGTTGTGGACATGTTTGAAATTGATGTGCCTCCAAGATATACATGAAAAGATCTCAGACATCAGTTGCATATTTAATTATGGGGCTCAGAAGAAAAAGCCAGAATCAGAATTTTTGCATTAATTACATTATGTTCAATGCTTTGAAATGTTTAATCACTGTACACATATCTGTGTTAGACTGTAGTACTTCCAGTGTTTCAAATATTTCCCCTATGGACAAAGTTGAAAAAGCACCTGTGGTCAGCATCCTAGAGATGGAGAGAATGTCAAAGATGACCTGCAGATGTGGAGGTCAAAGGTCTGTGATAATGTGCGCTCATGGGCAGGGACAAGTGATTATTCAAAGGAAAAGTCAATATATAAGAAAATATTAATCCAAAGATCAGCCATTTACTTTCCCTACTTTTATTCTCATATCTGGTTCTTTCTTTTGATTGTTCAGGCATATTTTAGATGCTAAGGAAATAGCAACAAACAAAGGGAGAAGTTAGAATCAGCTTCCCTTGTTGAAGAAAATAGACACAACCTAGTGGGCATCAGAGCCCAGGAAGGAGAAATGGCGGGAGATGCACTGGAGAATATGCTGGAGGTGGATTTTATAGGGGTCAAGTGGCCACAAAGAGCACTGTGGGTTTTATTCCAACCTCTGTATACCCTCAATCCAGTGGAGGGTTGTGAGAAAAGAGTGAAAATATCTGGCTTCCATTTTTTAATTAACTTTGGTTGCTATGGAGAACCGTGATTGTAATGGAGTAAGACTAGTAACAAGAAGACCTAGTGGAAGGCAGCGGTGATAGTCCAGGTGAGAGGTAGTGGAGGCCAGACCAGGATGGCGATGGTAGTTGATCAGCAAAGTGCAGACTCGAGAAATGTGTTGGAAAATACCACCTCCTGTGAGCTGCTGGTAACGATCACATCTGAGAAAGTCGTGCCAAATAAAATTGGACTGCTCACACCTAAAAAGATTTTTAAAGTGATTTTTGATCTGATTTTACCAAAATACATTGATGAGTCAACATATTTAAACAAGTTCCTGAATCTGGACACACCCTTACTATAGAATTATCATTTTCTTTCTTTCTTTTTTTTTTTTTTTGCAGTTTTTGGCCGGGGCTGGGCTTGAACCCACCACCTCTGGCATATGGGGTAGGCACCCTACCCTTTTGAGCCACAGGCGCCGCCCAGAATTATCATTTCTAATATATGCCTATGACTGCTAAGTTATGAGTGGGCTATGTTTCTCTGAAAAATACAACTTAAAAAAAAACCCTGACAGAGCACACAAAAGTCATGACATAGTGCTGGGTTCCATCCATGATCATTGCCTTATTCTCACTGTAGTTTTAAATATGTGAAAAAGATGCATAATTCACTAATGGATCTTGGTAGGGAGCTACAATATATAGACACAAGTCTACCAAATATTTCAGCCTTGTGATGGCAACATACAAGTGACACTTGTAACGTGCTGGGCGGCCCTGAGGAGGATATCCATACATCCACAAACAAGATTTTATTAGACTTGTTCGTTTTTTTGAATAAAGAAACTTCTTGTTCATTTTCAAAAATGTGTGAGACATTCATTTGAAGGCCAGTGAATTCTGTTTTGTAGCCTAGACCAGATGAACATAAAGGAAAGAAGTTTGAAAGTCATGAAAATCAGAGTTTACTCAAGAAATACCGCTAGCATCTTAACGAAAGTGCCACGCACGCCCCTTCTGAAATTTAACAAATGAAATGAACCTTCCCCCGTCTGTGGCAAATGCAGACTTTGCTGCTGCCTTAAGGGCTTGGCATTTTCAGATAAAAAAGAATCAATGTCATTATACAGTGTCTCTCTAGAGCATCGTAATTATTCCGCATGCATACAATATTTATTTAAAACTTAAAATTAAACTTCAAGAGGTGGTCATTTGAAAGCTGCCACTCAGTGAACAGATCCCGTATTCATGAAAAAGAGAATATTTCTTCTAAAAGTTGAGAAATAGATCAAAACGGTCTTTCCAGTAACTGACACTTTAGTCATATAGATGCTTTTTATGTGTCAGATTTATTAATAAAGAAGGTCCATGGGAACGAGAGAAAGAAATCTTGAGGATGTGACTGTCAGTTTTTGATATGTCAGGTATAATTTTGTAGCTGTGATTTTTGGATTGCAGTACACACGCAGCATTGTACTGATGTTTGTGTACCTCTTTGTACTCATCATTTGTGATGACTGGAAAAGAAGCTAAGGCGGAGATGTTTTGATACAGGATTGAAACTTGAAACTACAGTCCTTCAATTTGAACAGTATTCCTGTTTCATCTTTCTTTTCATGTTACCTTTTTAACTTTTGCCACTGATGTAAAAGGGAAAAAAAAAAAAGAAAATTTGAAAAGATGCCAGGTGTTGGTTCTTATCTGGGTGAAGGATCACAGAAGTAGAGGATAAAATATAGTTTGTAGCTTGTTACAGCAGCAGACTTATGAAGATCAAACACTTGTCAACAACAACTGTTTGTCCTCCTGTGGCTATCATAGAATTAGTAAGACAGTGACATCTCTTCATAGTTGGTGCGTTTTGCTAAGATTGTAGTGTATAATGCTCCAATTAGTGTAACAGGGTGTATTCTGCTGTGATGACTGCAGTCCTCCTTAATTGCTTTTGGCTGCTTCCTGAAATAAAAAGTAGTGTCTTGTTACAAATACCTTGGTCACTGGGAAATTCAGAATGGTATGATCTCTCTTAAGTCATCCAAAAAAAGTAACACAAAAACAAGGATTTCCAAAAATTCAGGTAAGGCAGTTTAATTTTATGATGCCTTAACTGAGAATACATCGAAACCAAAAAGTAAAAGAATCGGGCTGAGCTGTTTTTCGCTTGACTTTTCTCGCCAAATAGACAATTTTATTTCCACCTATTGATTTGCATGAATAGACCAGCTGCTGGTGTGTTAAATTTTGCACTGTGCCATGCAATTCTTCCTGAAAATTTTCTCCTTTCACCAAAGAGATCAAGAACGAGTGACTGTTTATTTTCCATAATCTTACTATTTTTTTTTCTTTTTGACTCCTGCAGATTAGTCCTTCCTACATATCAAACAGTCATGGTCCATATTCAATTTTGATTATTTCTATGAATCTTTTTCTTTTTCGAGACAGAGCCTCAAGCTGTCCCCCTGGGTAGAGTGCCGTGGCATCACAGCTCACAGCAACCTCCAACTCCTGGGCTCAAGGGAGTCTCCTGCCTCTGCCTCCCAAGTAGCTGGGACCACAGGCACCCACTGCAATGCCCGGCTATTTTTTTGGTTGCAGCCATCATTCTTATCTGGCAGGCCTGGGCTGGATTCGAACCTGCCACCTTAGGTGTATGTGGCTGGTGCCTTAGCCACTTGAGCCACAGGCGCCAAGCCTCTATGAATCTTATATTTGTGACTTCTTAGAGACAATAGTGCCTTTCCAAGTTTGCACTGATGCATTTCTTGCAACTCCTTCCAGGTCAGCCTCTCTCACCCGAGTAGCTAGATGAGATCCCAAAAAGCCTGAGAGGCTGGATGAGAATTTAGAGTGACCACATGGGCAAAAACAAAAGGGAATCCAGAAAGAAGAAGAACATTTTGGAAAGAAAGATGTAAAGAGTAAAGATGTAAAGTCATTACAATGAAGACATCAAGTTTTAGGTGAGAAATACACTTATTTAATACCGTCAGGGATTTTATGTGATTTTAATTTTAATTTTTTTATTAAATCATAGCAGTGTACATTAATACTATCATGGGGTATAGTGTACTGTTTCTGTATACAACTTGAAGTACTTTCATCCAACTGGTTAACAGAGCCTTCATGATTTTAATTTTTAAATGAGGCTTGTATTTCTATACATGCCAAACAAAACCACCTGAGGAAACCAAGTTAAACATAATAAAATTTTGTGCATATAAGCTAATAAGATGACATCATATTTATAAAGTAATCTTTACAAATTGTGACTTAATCTATGTATGTATTGTAACTTCAGATAAGTCTAAATTTGTCCAGAGTGTTCTAATTAATGGACAATTCCTGGAAATAAAGATAACATAAAGGCCACAACTTAGCCTAACCAGTTACTTTGCTGGATTTAAAAAGAACTGAAATTGGGGGTTCCTTGGGTGTTAGTTCATAATGATAGTGAATTGCTATTACAAATTTAAGAAAACACAAGTAATGGAAATGTCTTGGTATTTGGGAAAGACTATGTGAGGGGTCTTTAAATGTAAGATTTTATGTGTCTTTCACTGGAGTCCTGTATTTTTTCCAGAAAAGAATCCTCTGTAGCTCCTGGGAGTAAAAAAGAGGAAAGAGTGAGTGTGAGATTGGCTATAGCCACCTTGGGTGTCTGTAGGATAGAGCGGGGGTGGTTTACCAGCCCCCACACGCACTTTCTCCAGCCCCTGTCATCCCTACCTAACCTGGACTCGGTAATATTTCTGGTCTTTCCCCCACCACAAATCCAAAATAAAGCTCTGGTCTTCGAAGGAAAGCTCTTCAGGGCAGAAGTAGCCTGAGCTCTTTGGGGCAAACCTTTATATTTCTTTGACCAATACTAGGCTTCAAGAGCTTGGCTGGGCACTTTAACAAGTAAAAGCTTTCAGTTATCTCAAAAGTCATGTTTCTTTTCAACATAAGATAATTTGAGTTGTGTTTTGAGTTAAACTTTATAGAAAGCTAGCTGACCAGGTGCATTAAGCTGAATACTTTTCCTTCATCTACTAATTTTGTTAAAGAAAAGAAGGCTTTCTTATTTCTGAGTGACAGTCCTCCTGTAAGATCCCACGTTGCTTAGTGCTCTTGTTTCTATTGTCTTGTGAAAGCAGGAGGGTTTTTCTTCCTCTCCAGGGGCCTCACAATAGACTTTCCAAATTGTAATTATCCTGGCAAATCTTTGTGTTCTGGTGAATAAGACCTACGTGTTTTATTTTATGCCATTTTCTGGAGCTACCTCGTGTAGCCTAAGTTTTCAAAAGTAATCACTAGTCTTTTTTTTTTTTTTTTAATCGTGGGGGTATATTTCTTTAGACCTTGTAATCTACATAGTGTAAAGCCATTTAAAGTCATGCTAATTTTTTAAAATACTTTTTCTAATACTCATGCAGAGAAAATATAGTGAAAATGACTATTATATATCAGCTGAGGACCAGAGCTGTTAAAAAGTTGAGAAGTAGGAAAGTTTAAGCAAAGAAACGTGAATTATTTAGCCAAGAGAAAAATCTAATAGCATCCACAGATCAGAAACATTGTAGAAAAATAATAATCCATTGTTTTATGTATCTAGAGAAGAGAGAAAAGGAATGAAGTATAAAGTGAACTTCAAGAACTGTGAAATGTATGAGATGCCCCCACCATAATTTTTACTAATGCTTTGGGGAGCTTTAAAAATGAAATACCAAGGTGATGGATTTGCTAAAAACCCTGACTTCACCACTCTGTGATCTATACATGTAACAAATTGCAATTGTACTCCATAAATTTATACAAATAAGAAAGGAACAAGCATATAAGTTAAGGATATTTAGGTAAAAACATAAATGGTAATAATTTGTACAACTAAATTGTCCTAAGACTCCCAACAAAAATATAAAAAATTTCATTCAGAGATATCAAATTTAGAACTAATTTAATGGGTTCAGTAAAAATGTTTCATAATATTCATCCCAACTTTTAATAATACCCCCCCCCAAAAAAAAACCCTAGGAAAACAAAAACAAGGAGTGTGTGTGTGTGTGCGTGTGTGTGCTTGTGTATATCCACTGTGCAAGGGATCCCCTCCAGAAGATGAAAATAGGTGACACAGGTTCAGAGACTCCCATCTCCAAGTGTCTGTTGTCTTTCTAAAACTTCTTTTTAACCTAGTAAGTTCTGGTAGAGTATACCAGGCATGCTATTACCCTAGTGTTGGCCTGAGGCCCCACCATGCCAGAGGGCTCAAAATACGCCAGAATGATTGTATGGAAGGTGGCATGGGTTTCTCACTGTACCACACATATTTGTGTCTCTATCACTTTTCTTTTTCT
This sequence comes from Galagoides demidoff, assembly GCA_963574575.1. Taxonomy (NCBI): domain Eukaryota; kingdom Metazoa; phylum Chordata; class Mammalia; order Primates; family Galagidae; genus Galagoides; species Galagoides demidoff. The sequence goes on from CAUYQV010152685.1 coordinate 8,917, forward strand.
TTTCTTTCTTTTTTTTTTTTTGAGACAGAGTTTCACTTTGTCGCCCTTGGTCACAGCTCACAGCAACCTCCAGCTCTTGGGCTTGGGTGATTCTCTTGCCTCAGCCTCCTGAGCAGCTGGGACTACAGGCACCCACCAGAACTCCTGGCTATTTTTTGTTCCAGTTTCACCAGGGCCGGGTTCGAACCTGCCACCCTCAGTAAATGGGGCTAATACCCTCCTCACTAAGCCACAGGTGCCGCTGGTCTCTACCATTTTCACTTAAATTTTCAACCTCCAATTAATTTTCCCTTTATTCAATCATTTTTCTTTTTTTTTTTGTTTTTGGATACCTTGTAGAACCTTGTTGAAACTGAATATAAATTATATTTTTAAAAACAGTAAGAATGTGTGTTTGTGTGTGCACTATGCTTAGTCCATTTTGTATTTTAGAAGCTGCCTCATGGGAATTTTCACTTATCTTGCCAAACTTGATAATCAGCACTAATCATCATCAAACTGATAATACACATGAATATTTGCCTCTCAGAGAGAGTTGTTCGGGACTGATTGAAGGCAGATGACTGATTTGTTAGATTATCAGTCTATACGGAGGAATGTAGGTCCTAGGCTGGGCATGACAGGGAAGTGTGGACCTTTGGATGGATGAAGTTACTAGGTTTGACCTTTGAACCGTGTCCTATACAAAGGATGAAGTGTATTTCATATAAAGTGAATTAATGGGGGATAGAAAAAGTATTTAAAATTACAAAAAAAATTAAAATTGCACACGAACTTTATAGACACTCTCTATATATGTATATATGTGGGTGTAAATATGCACAGACATAAACACACTCATTTATATACACAAATATATGTCAGGTAATCAAAATCAGGTAACCTTATAGATGCTGAATTGGAGAGTCAAAAATAAATCTCCTTTTTTTCCTTCTTGTTCTATACACCATTACAGTACACACTATACACTAATTTCCAGTCTGTTTTGCAGTGAGGAGAGGCCATGTGACAGAGCTTTATACAAGGAAAGACAAGTGGAAACTCCTGCAAAATGCGTCCTCTTCTTCATGCTTGGAGAACTGAGTGAGGAAAGAGGTACCTGGGTCACTGAACCACACCAAATAACAAAACCCTTCAGGCTAAGAACATTAGAGTAGAAAATGGAAAACGTCTCACTAGTGCCTCGCTAGTTTCTGTGACAGCCTTGGACCCCCTTCCCTTAAATATCTGTTATTGGATTATACCCCTACCTGATTGACCAGGATAGCAGGAATTCCGAATATACTATTATGTGCAACTGAGCACAGAGCTCTGCAACAAGAGGTTAAACAATAAAATGATTCAAGGCGAAGTAATTTCAAGAAGACCCTGAATAATCCATGTTATGTAGTTATGTCATTGTTTTTTTTATGTCTTAGACTAGAACACCTGAAACTGGATAATTTATAAAGGAAAAGGATTTTTTTCATACTTAGGGAGGCTGAGAAGTTCAAGTTTGAGGGGCCACATCTGGTTAGGGCCCTCTTTCCTGTGGGGACTTTTTGCAGAGTACCCAGAGGGATGCAGGTACTCAGTACATAGCAAGGGGGCTGAACCAGCTAACTCGGGTCTCTGTTTCTTTATTTAATACCACTCCCATAAGAACCTATTAATCCATAAATCCAGGAATGGATTAATCATTCATAATCACTGCTTAAAGGCCCCACCTCTCATATTGCTGTCTTAGGGGTTAAATTTTAACATGCATTTTGGAAGAGATAAATATTCTAACCATAGCAAATTATATAAATATAGAAAGTAACATTTTAAGGCAATTATCTCATAACCTTCATAAATTTTCCAAGCATGAATATGGTATACAGGCCTTCTCAATGTGTTCGGTCGTGATACTTTCCACTTTCTCCAATTTTTTAACACTTTTATTGAGATATAATTTAACTGCTACATAATTTTACCCATTGAAAGAATATGTTTGGGTTTTAATATGTTCCCAACCACAGGTATAATTAAATTTTCAAACTGTATATTACCCCCAAAGAAATCTAATTAACACCCATGTTTGCTAAATACTCTGAAGAAACAATTATCATGAAATACTTGCATTTTGTGGCAAAGAATTTTTTTATTATGGAGCTATATACAAAACGAGCATTATCTTTCAATGGTGGCAACCTGAATTTGGCAAGATTAAGTGTGATTAAGCCAATATCTAAATTTATACTCTTAATATCTTCCTATCTATCATACGATTGCACCAACGTTAATCTGGCTACAACAGATTAGAGAGCTGTTACGTGAAAGGTGAGCCTGTGATAGGTAAGCATTTGCCTATTTGGATATATTTAAGTTGGTGTTACAGGAGTCAAAGCACATTCTAGGAGAAATTCAGGTAAGAGGAGGGACGACTGTTTAATTTTTTTCTGTTATAAAGTCTTCCTCAAACAGAGTTGCAGAGTATGAAAGTTCTTTTGGGGTTTCCTCTTTTAAACCTTGTTAAGACACTGCAATTATAAAGAACACATCCAAAAACTCGACCATGGAGACATCACAGTCTAGAGAGAGTTAGGCAGTCCCAGGAGGCCTCTGCTTCAAGAAGTCTTCCAGGACAGGTGCTTCCGATCATGGTGTTCTGCTTTCACCTAAGGGACATGCTCAAAGCTAGCTGTCATGCACTTAATTGTGTCCTCTCTCCACCCCCAAATTCATATGTTGAAGCCCTCACCCCCAGTGTGTTTGGAGACAGGTCCCAAAGGAGGTAACAAAGGTTAAATGAGGTCTAAAGACTGATGAGTCTGTAATCCTACAGAACTGGTGGTCTTATAAGAAGAGAAAGACGCCAGAGATTTCCCCCTTCTGTATATGCATAGAGAAGAGGCCATATGCGGACACAGCGAAAAAGTGGCCATTTACAACACCAGAAGACAGGCCACAGGAGGAAAAAAACCTGATGGCACCTTGATTTAAGATTTTTAGCTTCTAGAAGTATGAGAAAATAAATTTCTGTTGTTTAAGCTGCCAAGTCTGTGATATTTTGTAATGGTAGCCCCAGCAGATAACTAGCATTGGAGAACTAGTATCATGCCCTAGTTATGCACACAAGGAGAAAAGAGATGTGGTGCAGGATAAGCAGCTTCCTTTTCTAGATGTAATTTACTCATTACAAATATTATTCCTGCTTACCTTGCACTGCCATAAATTAGATGCATAGCCATACTTAGCTATAAAGAAGGTAGGAAGATGTCACACAAGTTGACTTTTTCCCTGCTAAAATGTGTGTGTGGGCATGCATGCATGCGTGTAATGAAAAGAAATGAGTGCCTGCAGGGGTGAGTCAGTACTGGAGACTTTTCTCCACTCAAGCCTCTTCTTCCCAGTTTCAGCATCTCCTTCCAAGGGCCTTTTGGTTTTTCAAAAGCTTCCCAACAAATGATTATAAATTTTGCCTATTGAGTGTCCTGTACTCTACATTTTGACATTTGATTAAGCTCCTTAATTTTTTTTTTTTGCAATCTCATTTCTTTTCCCAGCTATATATTCTAAAAGAATATTGATCTTACTGATTTATACTAGAGTATTAATGGATGATATATCAATGGCTAATGCATAATAGTGCCCCCAAATAACTTCTTTTAAATAGAAACTTATAGGAATTATTACTGAACCTTATCCTAAATTGGTAAAATTTTAAATATTAAAATTTCAAATCCTTATGTCATTAAATAAGGAAATAATTTCAACCAGTCTTTATTTCTCTTACACTGAGATAATGGACATAAGTACTTGTGTTTAGGATCTACTCCTTAAAGATAAATCAAGGAATAATATTATTTTGGATTCTTACTACTTTTGAACCAATTGTCTCTTTCCCCCTTTCCGTTTATTCACTTTTTAAAAATTTTTATTACTTTTAATTTGTTGATTCAGTTTCATTCAGTGTACAAAGAATTAGTTTATAGTGTTTGCATTTGTTAGGTAAAGTCCCTCTTATGGCTAGGTGTGCCATACACCGGTAATACCCCATCCCCTTCCTTCTCCCCCTCCCTACTCCTTTCTGCCCCTGTCCTTCCCCTCCACCTTGAATTTATCTGGGTTTTTCTCTTATGTCTTCCTATTTATTTTTTGGAAGTTTTTTCCTCAGAGTTATGTATCTATCTCTACGATCACAAAGACTTCATACTATCCACAGATGGTCTAGGAATAGTAAAGAACCGTATGACGTAAGGAGATCGAAGGGAACACAGTCATACTAATACCCGCCTGGGATATCCTTTTTAAGACAAGAAAAGTTTGTTGCCTGTGTGCTACATTAAGGTGCTGGGGGTACATGGAGCCATGAACAAGATGGCCCTGGACTCCTTTCTCATGGTGCTTGAAGATTAGTGAGCCTGTAACAAGGGGGCAGTTAGTGTCTATATTTGCATGCGGAAAAAAATAACTCCTATTTCTATCAGGTTCAGCTATTGAGAGCTATTGAGAGGAGAAAGAGGGATGAGAACTCAAAGCATTAAAATAAATACATATGCTTTCTTAATCCATCCATTTTCCTTTCCTTTAAAAGCTGCTTCCTACATACTGTTAGTGCCTTTGACACTTCGAACCACATTTGAACTCATTTGTGACATTGTGCTGGTCCCTGTTCCGACACCCTCAGACTCTACTGGCTCCCTGCTGATCTGCCCACACTTCCTGATTCTTTTGTAGTTACTGTACTCATAGTCGACAAGTGAAAACACCTAGCATGGAGCAGATGTGAGCGAGGAGGGGATTTTTCAAACCGATAATCTTTAATTAAAAGCATAACACTCTCTAGGTTCACGTCTCAGGACCACATAACACGTAAAGTATTTTTATAATGAAATTCAGCTGGTACTTTCTTTCTCTAATGGGTCTTCTTGGATAGAAGCCAAATGGATTAAAGTTGTACCAAATTTGATCATGTACCAGGCAGTATTATCATCAAGCTTTAATATATACAATTCAGATTATGCATTTCTACAAGGAGAGCCAAAATTAATTTAATTTCATGAGGGTCAAGGGACAACCGTAGGGAGTGTATAGGAAACCCTGGAATGGGGTTTGGCCTCCCTGTCATCAAGTCTGTCAGCAGTGATGCTGCAGGATCATCTTGGTCCAGTGGGATGAGCAGCAGGAGGTGAGTCCCTGGTGAGAGGGCTGGGCTGAATGTGGTCTTCTGATATCTACTCGGACAATAGCCTAGTGCAGTCACCAGCAAGCTTTCTGTAAAGGGCCATTTATTGCTACTTGGCTATTGTAGGCTTTGTGGATTAGAAGTTTCCTATTATCACTCTTCAACTTTGCTATCGTAGCAAGAAAACAGTCATAGACAAAATGTAGATGAATGAATGTGTATGTGTGCTAATACAACTTTATAGAGAAGGGGACTTGAACTTTATGTAATTTTAAAGTGTCATAAAATATTTTTATTCCCTTTATTAACCATTTATAAACATAAAAACTATTTTTATCATGGGGGGGGGTAGGTAAACAGGTGGCAGGCTAGCTTGCCACTCTGGCCTGTATGTGCCTTTCATTCAGCAAGGATTTACTGAGTGATTCCTATATTCCAAACACTGTTCTCATTGCTGGGTTCTGACAGTGAACTAAGGAAAAAGTCCCAGGCGGCACCTGTGGCTCAAAAGAATAGGGCGCCAGCCCCATATGCCAGAGGTGGCAGGTTCAAACACAGTACCATCCAAAAACTGCAAAAAAAAAAGAAAAAAGTCCCTGCCCACACAGCGCTTCCATTCAATAGTTGTCTGCTGTTATTGCTTCCCACCCAGAAAAGACATGGTGATGACTATGTATACAACCCTGTTACGGAATTTTATGTTCACATACCAGCTGAGCCATAAGTAAATGAAATTAGGATTTTGTGATTTCAATAGCAAGTATTCTCTTTGTACACTCCAGTATTCTTCTTCTTCTCAGATCATATTAAATTTCTTCATTTATTCCTCATCTCTAGCACAGTGGTTGGCACAGAAGAGGCATTTGTCATAATCAAATAATAGCTAACATTTAGTTTGATACTTAATAAACAACATTTACTGTTTTATAACATTAATTGCCTAATGATGGAATCTAAGATGTTCTTCCTGCTATGAACATACTAAAGAAAAATGCTAACAATTAAATCTGAGATGGTTGACATTGTGAAAGGCATTCACATTTCAGAAATGCTAGAATATGAAAAAAGAAAGGTAAGGCTTAGACTCTATAAAATATGGTAAATGTTTCCTGAATAAGCTGTGTTTATAGACCCATTCATTCTGCAAATGTGTAATACTAATTTGTAATGAGGCACGGGGAAAGTCAAAACCACAAATAAAGTCTCTGGAATAATGTCACGTGGGAGTGCACCTGGTGTCTTCCGGTGACTCTGCTGCAATTCCGTACTGGAGGTGTTCCCTCCGCCAAGGCCTCTCTGGCTTTCTGGAAGGCTCCAGAGCTGTCTCTCGCACAGCCCTGCCTCCTCCTTGCCAGTCTAGTGGTGAGTGATGCAGAAACATTTTAATTAATGGTGAACTTCTCAAAGTTGAAGTGCAAACAATTACAGCTCAATTTTACTTTTGGCCTCATTTTCTTCATTTCCATTCTCTCCTCCCTCCCCATTAGATGACTCTGTGTCACAGTCTGTAAGCTGGCTAATGGCTCTGCTTGCTAAGGAGAGGGCACTGTTTCTTTCTCCTGCAATTAATAGCGGCAGAATGACAAAGAACTCTCTTGCCAAACACCTCTAGAAAAGTCCTTCCAAAAGGTGGACAGTCACCCTCCTCTATCTGAAAAAATGATTTTATTCCCCAAAGAGGAACATGTCTTTCCTGTAGCAACTGTTAGCACGTAAGACTCAAAGAAAGTTCATAGCACACATCACAAGTACTCTGATATGTAAGTGAAGTGATCTGTAGCACTGTTAATTAGACCTAAATTCTTGATTTACTATTTATAAAACAAAATTGATTATTACTTCATCAACAACATTTAAAGCATCATTAAGAGAGGTCTGCTCCAGCAGCCTCAGGTTAAATTTTTTAACAAGCACTTTAGTTGCTAATCTGTGTTATTGCCAACATATGTAAACTTCCTAATGCTAATTGCATTCAGCTGTGAATCAAACAATGTCTAATTCTCTTCAGGATTAATTATGCACATGTGCTGCCTGCATTCCTAAACATGGTTCTCATAAATAATAAGAGATATATCTAAGCAGATGGGATTTTTCCAACTAAATGATCTGTTTATCATGAATAAAACAAATGACACATACTAGACTTCAAATGCAGAGTCACAGCAACTTCACATATTTTTAGCATTAATAATTGCCCCAAAATTGTTTGTGTGAATATAATTTTGAACAATTCAGCAGCAAACCATGTTCCGTCATATGCCATATTTATCATTCATAACTTTCTTTTTTTTTAATTTGAACTTAGAACCAGGAAGAGACTGGTTTATTTCGTGCACTGACTGGGTAAAGATAATGGCACAACATAAAGATTCAAACCCTACAGTCCCCAGGGAGCTCTGTGTAAATGCACTTGGTAATCAAGTTGATAAAATGTTGTATAGTCTTCTTACTCTGCAGAACACAAAATGTTGATGGACGCCTTTTCTAGATGTCCATCAGGACTAGAATCTTCAGATTATCAGTAGTTTAATTAAAAAACAGTTGAACTTGGGGTGGCACTGTGGCTCAAAGGAGTAGGGTGCTGGCCCCATATGCTGGAGGTGGCAGGTTCAAACCCAGCCCTGGCCAAACACTGCAATAACAAACAAACAAACAAACAAACAAACAAACAAAAACAGTTGAACTCAATTATTTATTACTGCAACAAGACAATTTGGAAATAAAGTGGACTTGGGGCAAAAAAAGAACATCGGAAAATACATAGATTTAAGTTATATCCTATTTTGTGGTGTTGTGGGGAATGGTATATTTGTAAAATGTATGCACAGCAAATATACAGCATGTATGAACCAAACTGGGATTCATTGGTGTGTTTGGACATTCCAGGAAAAATTAGAGGAACTTTTTTTTAAAAAAGAGAGAGATCCAGGTGGCACCTATGGCTCAGTGGGTAGGGCGCTGGCCCCAGCAAAATGGTAACAAAAAAATAGCTGGGCATTGTGGTGGGCACCTGTACTCCCAGCTATTCAGGACCCAAGAGCTGTGACTCTACCGAAGGTGATAAAGTGAGACTCTGTCTCTCCAAAAAAAAAAAAAAAGAGAGAGAGAGAGAGAGAGATCCATAACATCTTTTTCAAGAAGAGTTGAAAGGAGAGAGATATTTGGGATGACAAATGTCGCCCCTACTCTACTAAGATCAAAGCAGTGATCTTTTCCATAACATAATGCCAGAACAAGATAAAGATCTAGGATGCACTGACCATTGATTGCTTCCTAGCCATGGGAACCACTGAATTCACTGTGACCACTGAATTCTTGAGAAATGGCTATCCTGAATTGAGACGGATTTTAAAAAATGAATACAAAAGAAGTAAACATTCCCCCAAACTTTTGTATATTGAAAGGTAATATTTTACATATACTTGGTTAAATAAAACCTATTATTAAAATTAATTTCACCTGTTTCTTTCGCTTCACAATGTGGTGGCTAGCAATCATAAATTACATACACAGCTAATATTTATATTTCTATTAGAAAAAGTTGGTCTAGCAGGTCCAGTAGATCCCGAGTGTGGAATAGACATACATATTTTTAACATTCCTTAGTTGTATCTGACACATGTCAGACTGAGTACCAGTGCTCTAGAAGCCAAGGAGGGGCGGCGTACAGACGTGGCTTTACAGTTGAAGGTTTGGCTTATGAAGATAATATGAGAAAACATGTCTGAGATCAGAGAGCTCAGGTGACTTGCCCAAAGCCACGCAGCCACAGAAAGTACCACAAGTAAGTGACAGAGCCAGACTTGGTTTCTGTGATCCCTGGGTCTGTGTTATTTACTCTGTGTAATACTGCCTTCTGGAAAGATGGATGGAAAGGGGTAAGCACTATAGGAGCAGAACCAGCAGCACAAACAGGCACTGGAATCAGAAAAAGAGCTTCTCAGAGCAAGGTGAAATTTAAGCACCCCCTATGGGACAGGCCTGATGCTATGGCTCTTTTCCCATCTCTTCTCTTTAGTCAGCTCTCACTTAGCTCCTGCCGAAACACTTACTTATGATAAGCCACAGACAAAGTTGTTGAGACAACTAAATTTCACAATTTTCATTTCTTTGACTATTTTTCATTTTTCCTTCCAACATGTAACTCTAACCCCATTACAATCTCCCCTTCTCTCTTTTCTATTTATCCCATAGTGACCAAAATGTTTTTGTTTTGCCCATGACCCTTTTTTATTGGATTTTGCTATGTGATAAATTACTTAACACATGACACTAAAGATAATGTAAGTGTATACAAACTTCGAATACGAAAAGACATGAATTTACATTACTTAACAGCAGTGTAAGTTTATAGATTATTTAACCTCATCGTGAGGTTTATTTTCTTCACTCTCTAATGGAGAAAACAACAGCTCCTTTGCCGGTGGTGGTAAGCATTTACCTGTCACAGTTCCCAGGCCTCGTCTATGCAGGTGCTGAGCTAATGATAGTTTTTTTTTCTATTTTCCCTTCTTCTATCTCTGTAACATTTACCTTTTAGCCTTGACGTGTAGAGCCTTAAAGAAAAAAGGAACTCATTGGGAGATAGAATGAGCAAACTTTTTGGTTTTACCAGTGAAATAAAATAACCTTGCCATTGCTTTTGCAGGAACACTTAGCAATGTCACTTATGTCATGTGTAAATAAAATAAAACGTTGGGTCAGCTATTAATTTCACTGGGAAACCCGAGCACTTTGGCTGTTTGACTTCGTGGCAGTGGCTATTTCAAACACTCATAATCACGCATTTTCGCTTAAACAATCAGCCCATGGCCCTACCTTATGGTTCTAGGAAGAGCTCCTAGACTTCTGAAAGAGCACTGTCTGACATTGCTTGTTAGGAGGTGATGGTGTGGATGTGATTAATGGCAGAAATAGAATGAGAAGAAAGTGACCTTTGGCACAAACCTTTTCATCGCACACATTCACATAAAGGCATTCTCATGTCTTCAATTTACACCCGTCCCAGTGCATTGGGACGCCTACTCATCCCCTCCACCCTTGCCTCTGTACAATCCTCCTGCCCTCACTCAATATTTGACTCCCCTAGAAGAACTGGAAATAGATTATTCAGATTCCACAAGTATCTAAAAAGTGTTTTCTTTTGAATTCAATCAAATTTTAAACTGAGATTTCCACTAGATAGTCACTAGCAATCAAAGCTAAAAAGCAAAACAAAAATGAAATAAATAAATTTTCAAATTTAATGCTGATACTTGTAGCACAATTGTCATGCATGTTAAACAATTGAGGCATTAACAATATTGACACATAAAAAAGAAAATTATATTTAATAGCTGCATTTCCAAAGTTAAGGAAGTAGATGTTTCAGACAGTTTCCTACCAAATTTTAAAACTAAGGTGGTTATTGAACTTTATCTTTCATCGGTATCTTCCTCTATAAAAGGGAGAGAAAACTAGTAAATACCTTATATGGTACTCGAAGATTCAATAAAATAATAGTTGCAAAATGCTTACTATGATGCCTGGCAATAATGAATGCTCCATAATCATTTCCTCTATTTTTCTTTTTTTTTTGGCCAGGGCTGGGTTTGAACCCACCACCTCTGGCACATGTGGCTGGCACCCTACTCCTTTGAGCCACAGACACCACACTATTATTTCCTCTATTATTTCATTAATGATTTACCAATTTAACCAACTCAAACATTTCCGCACAGTTTTGACCACATTAAGGTCTTAATGTGACTTTCTTATCAATCATGAGTTTGAGTAATAATCAAAGAAGTAAAAGTGCATGTAGATTTATTTTTTAAAAATCCTGCTGTCTTAAACCTTGAAAAGCATCCAAAAATACAAGAAGAAGAAAAAGAATAAAATGCCAGATTAATGAAGGAAATGGTGCTATTGGAAATTCTGGTGCTGCGTAATATATCTGCCCTGGGCATGGAGCCTGAGGGCGTTTTTATGGGGTTTTTTCCCCCTTCACTTTTCTTTGGGCTTATGCCCACATGTAAATGCAAGCGTCAGTCTATTCTCCTCCCCATTAGTGTCCTTCCAGACTTGATAAGGATATTCATGCTGTTCCCTAGGGTTTAATAATTGCCAAAAGATGCATTAAATGATAACATTGATGGTGAAGTACTTTAAGTCGATAAATTCTCTTTTTAACAATTAATTTCATGTGCTTTCAAAAACCGCTTGGCACAAAATATAGGGTACTTAATATACTGATGTTTAAACAAGTCTAAATTTGCTGGTTTCATTAAATAGCTTTATACTAAAAATCATTTAATTTATAAAACTGTACGTTTGGCAATGAGTGTGCCATCTTAGGTAATATAAAGGGTACACGGGTAATAGGCTGTAAGTCTACATCTGTTAGTTATCTTCCTAAGTGATGCTAGAGACATTTCCCCTCTTTAGTATCAAAATTTTAAGGCAGGAATTGGAGGCAAAAATAAATTTATGAATGAAGAAGCTAATTTCTATGAGATCTATTTGAAATGTAAAAGAACAATTCAAATTATCTCTACCACTTTTAACTATTAAAAATATTCTCTACTTGCTTATATATTGTACTATTTTTAATCTTTTTTTAATTTTTTATTAGATCATAATTGTGTACATTAATTCTATCATAGGATACAGTGTGTTGCTTCCATATGCAGTTTGGAAAACTCTCATCCAACTGGCTAACATAGCCATCATGTCTTTCTTATAATTGTTGTGTTGAGACATTTATTTCAACCTTTAGACAAATTCACATGTACCCTAATAGGATAAATTATAGGCATGATCCCCACAATATCATTCT
>CAUYQV010152691.1:0-23580 GCA_963574575.1 Galagoides demidoff
TGGAAAGACATCTGGAGAACACTTAGAGAACTAAAAATAGACCTGCTGTTTGACCCTGCAATTCCTTTATTAGGTATATTCCCAGACAACCAAAAATCGCATTACAACAAAGATATTTGTATCAGAATGTTTATTGCAGCCTAATTCATAATTGCCAGGTCATGGAAGAAGCCCAAGTGCCCATCGATCCACGAATGGATCAACAAACTGTGTTATATGTGCACCATGGAATACTATACAGCCATAAAGGAAGATGGAGACTTTACGTCCTTCATGTTCACATGGATGGAGCTGGAGAATGTTCTTCTTAGCAAAGTATCACAGGAATGGAAGAAGAAGTATCCAATGTACACACCCCTGTAATGAAATTAATTTGAACCTTTTTATATGAAAGCTATAACCTAATAACAACTTAAGGATATGGGAAGGGCGGAGGGAGGGAGGAATGAGTGGAGGGAGAGGAATTCGAGGGTTCAGTTCTGTGGTTCATCTTACAAGGGTACAAGTGAATCTTTCTATGAGTAGAATATGAATGTTTAAACACAATAACTAAGAAAGTTACATGAAGGCTATGTTATCCAGTTTGATGGAAGTGTCTCGGATTGTGTGTGAAAACACCACACTGTACCCCTGAAATGCATCAATGTACACAGTTACCATTCAATAAAAAAAAAAGAAAAATTTAAAAAAAAGTTGCATATTTTAAATATACATTTTATATTCTATGGAATTATCAAATGAGTTTCACTGGAGGATGAAATATTACCTTGCTCTTTTCATGCAATATATTTTTGGGTTTCTTTATAGTTGTGGTTTTTCTGTCTTAAGATTAATTGGTTTCTACATGTTTCATAAATTCCTCTATTTTAGTGTTGGTATAATTTTTTTTTGCAACATTATGTAACCTGTATTACACAATAGCTTGGCTTTTGAAAAAAACACAGACATCTAGAAATTGCTTGCAAATAATACCATTATTTTAAGAAAAATAATTAAATTTTCTTATTTCTTTGGCAAGTACTATACCAATATTATTGCTATTTAAAGTCATTGTTCATTGTTTTTTCTACCTGTTATTACTATTATTGTTGTTGAACTTTCTAGTGTTACCCTTGGTCCTGGTCCTGGTTAGTGGTTCATTGCATCATGCATGGTACATTGGTCATAATGTAATCAATACAATATCTGTTTGGGGAAGCTTGTAAAGGGTTTATTTGTGTTCTGATACTCTGAAAAATAGAGTGAAATGTTGATACATTACTAAGAATGTCACTCTACTGTGTCAGAGTACATTAAATATTTAACCTATTTTACTTTTATAAAACAAATGTATCTTATTATGTTTTATAAATTATAAAAACATTATTTAGTTTATGAAAATAATAATTTAGATAATTATTAATTATCTTCCACATTAGTAAAATTCTGTCATAGTAGAAGTGTTCGTCTAAAACTTATTATTTTTTTTTAAATGGAACAATAAATGTTTATTACATGAACTAAGAAAAAAGGAAAGCTTCTTGCCTGTAGCACAGTGGTTATGGCACACTGCAGTACAGTGGTTATGGCGCCAGCCATGTGCATGAAGGCTGGCAAGTTCAAACCAGGTCCAACTAAACAATGACAAATGAAACAAAACAAACAAAAACAAAAGATAGGAGAGAGGAAGAATTATTTGCCTCTCCAGGCCTTGATTTTCCTCAGATAAAACTACAGCTCTTTGCCTTCTAGCACATAGCCATCTGCCTGGCCACACTGGCTTGGTCTTGATGCAATCAATGCAAGAAGCTTGCCCTGCTGAAACTGCTTCTTTAGAGGACTGCTTCTTTTGGCTTTCTTTTTCTTTTCATTATATTTCTTCTGAATTTTTTTGAACGTTTTTTGTTTAAAATCTCTTCTTCTGGAGTCAGCTTTGTTCCTTTCTTGTGGCCTGGGAGAGTGCATAGTGGGACTCATACCACTCGTCAGTATGGTGTGCTGTCCGTAAGCACAATGCAATTGTTCACCAAGGTCTAGGTATGAACCGGCTCATTATTGGATGCATTGTAGACCACATCAATAATCCTTGTTTTCCTACTACTACACTCTGAGCCTCAAGAGAAGTTTCCCACATCCAGTCTCAGAGCACGGTATTTCTCGTTACCTCCCAGAACACAGACGATATGTAAACGGCAGGGGCCAGTCTTAGCTGCAGGGCTTCCCAACTCACACTTCCACTTCTTGTGGTAGGGCTTTCTCTTGTCCTGGATCTTGCTGCGCTTGTACCAGTTGTCCTGAGAGATGCTCATTCTTTCGGTGCTGGCTGGAAAGAGAGTTTTTTATTATTTTTGAAAAGTTTTTCTTTTCTTTTCTTTTCTTTTTTTTTTTTTTTTTTTTGAGACGGAGCCTCAAGCTATCCCCCTGGGTAGAGTGCCATGGCATCACAGCTCATAGCAACCTCCAACTCCTGGTCTCAAGCGCGTCTCCTGCCTCTGCCTCCCAAGTAGCTGGGACCACAGGCACCCGCCACAACGCCCAGCCTGAAGAATTTTTCAAATGTTGTTTATAAGTTCTCTGTCCTTAATGCTTATTTTTGCACAATCACGTTTTGAAATTAGAATTGGATTTTATTTTTGGACATAATATGAGAGATTTTTATTAAATAAGAAGTTTAATGTATTAATTATACTTTTAAAATTACTCTTTACCTTGTATGGGTATATTGCATACTTCATGGGTGGACAGTACTACATCTTTGGATTTCTTTTTCTTTTCCTTTTCTTTTCTTTTCTTTCTTTCTTTCTTTTTTTGAGATAGAGTCTCATTTCTTGCCCTCAGTAGAGTGCTATGGTATCATAGCTTACAGTAACCTCAAATTCTGAGACTACAGGTGCCTGCCATAACATCTGGCTATTTTTTTAAGAGATGAGGTCTTATTCTTGCTAGACTGGCCTTGAACTCATGAGTTCAAGTGATCCACCTGCCTCAGCCAGAGTCCTGGGATTACAAGTGTGAGCCACTGCACCTGGCCTTACAAGTTGGATTTTAACTTTACAAAAGCAAACTATGTAACATGAGCCTATTACATAGTTATAACCCTATATTAATCTGAATAAAAGATGGTTACACTTGAAGAAAATGAAAGAGGAGTTTACAATTGCATTCCACTCACACAGATAAGGCACCAACTGTGTACAAGGTAATGTTCATGAGAACACAAAGATGAACAAGAAATAGAAAAAATAATGTAGTGGTAACCAAAATACCAGGAATATCCAATATTGTTTTTAAAGATAGCTCAGGACTTTGAAATTTATTTATCTACATAATTTTAGATTAATGAATAAAAGTCATATGATCAATTTCTTAGACATTGCAAAGATGGTTGACAAGTTTGACGTGTCTTGCTGACCATTCTCCTCTCCACACATACAGATAGCTCTTAAAATAAAATGGTTGTTGTATATAACCACATTCCAGAATCTTGAAGACTAAATAGCATTGGGAATATTTCTGTTAAATTATAAAAGAGACAGGATACCTACTATATCTGGTTTTTATTTTTATCTATTTTGAGACAAAGTCTCACTCTGTTGCCCAGGTTAGAGTGTTGTGACATCGCAGCACACAGCAACCACAAACTCCTGGGCTGAAGCAATCTACTTGCCTCAGCCTCCCAAGTAGCTGGGACTACATGCATCTGCCACAATGCCTGGCTAGTTTTTCTATTTTTAGTAGAGATGTGATCTCATGCTTGCTTAGATTGGTCTTGAAATCCTGAGCTGAAGCAATCCACCCACCTCACCCTCCCAGAGTGAATGAGCCAGTGTTCCCAGCCTATATCTCGTTTTTAAGGTGAATTTGAATTGTTGACCAATTCAATCCAACCAAAACACACAAGTCATAGAAATTATAAATAAATTGTTAGATATATTTCTATTTGTAATGACTGTATACTTAGAAAATCCGGTGAACCAACAAAAACAAAGTATCAAAACTATTATTTCATAAATAGAATTATTCAGTTTTCATAAATGTCATTGCATAGTATTTTAGTTCTTTAGTGGGATAAATTTTGACATAAATATCTAAAATTTGCTCAACACAGGATTTTTAAGATTTGTAGAAATTCTAGGTATAGTATTTTTAACTTATGACATCTATAATAATTCTGAAACTCTAAGTTATAAACTCAAATTTATGCCAATGATTGTGCTAAGATAGTATGATTTATAAATGCTAGTAACACAACATTAAAGTGACAATGTAGTGAAGAAACCATGAGTAGGCATTTCAGTCACAAAATGATGTGAATGGACACTTAATAAAATCATTGACTCATCATGTGTTTACATGGAAAGTCTCTAATACCTTGCAATATACTAAGGAAACAATTTCCTTTCAGTGGTTTTCCTAAGGACTCCTCCAGATGACCATTCCTTAGACTATAAATAAAAGGATTTAACAAGGGAGTAACCACAGTGTACATCACAGTTTCTACTTTATCTCTTTCAGCTATATGGGAAGTGGAATCTGGGCATAAACAAATACCGATTATTGTACCAAAAAATGAGAAGACCACAGAGATGTGAGAGGAACATGTGGAGAACGCTTTATATTTCCCTGTGGTTGATGGAATTCTTATTATTGTACAACCAATAGGTATGTAAGACACTAAAATACATGTTCTAAAATATCTAGGGAGACTGTGGAAGCCCTTGAGCTAACTGATCTCTTTTTTGAAGATACAATACTTTGTACTGTGCAAAACTTCTCCAAACATAACTCAATTTTATGATTTTATTGGAACAAATATAACCTTTACAAAAGAAAAATGAAGTACTCATAATTTTATAGGACATAGAATTTAAGTAGAGCTGAACTCCTATTTAATAAAAACTCAAGTTTAGAAATCTTACAGAATATTACATGGAAATAGTCCCCAAACAGTATATTAAAATGACCACAATTTCTATCTGATCTTCTGGTTCAAATCAAATTTGTTCTTTTCAGTTATCAAACTTTGAATGAGGTCCTTTAATATCACACTCTACACCTAATCGAGTCAACACACGTAACATTTTTTATGTTGAATCATGTGTGTAACATACATAGCTAGTAGCAAACCCAGAGTAAGAACTAAATTTTGTATGTGTTGCCTTCAAAATTATGTTGAATCATATAAACACATCATTTGAAAGTTGAGTTTACCATTTGATTAACTCATTATTGCTTAACACTTTATAGTTTCATAATGATAAAGAACAGGCTTATCTCATATTAAAAAGAGAACAGACATTTAGAAATGTGTGATGTCACATACATCTAAATATTTCTACAACAACATTATTTACATTTACATATGTAGAGCTCTTAGAGTAGCTTTTATCTTAACACAGACTTTTAAAAATGTAAACCATGATCTGTAACTATGATTTTTAGATACTTAAGAGTATCAGTACAGCTCAATTTATTTGAATGACATCTGTGTAATAAACATCTAATTAAGTCAACCTCTGGGAGATCAGGGGACTACTAATGCTATAAATCCTGAAGGATCCCCAGGTACAGATTGAATGGTTCCTGTGCAGTCAGACAAGGTTTTTGAAACCTGAAGTAACTTACCTGAATCATTATTATTTTTGAATTTTCCGGTTGTGCTTTATTGCTGTCACTTCTGATTTATCTCAACCATAAAATGGTTGAATGGATTCAGTTTATTTTCCTACAGCAGTGATAAATGCTGCACATACACAAAGTTGAGGCTAGAACACAATAATATCACTGAAGGATATAGGACTGAAGGAGGTGGATTCTAAAGCACTTCAAGCATTTACAGGATCTTAAATGGCCTACAGGTATAATTTTCTAAGTTCTCATGAGAAAGGAATACTTAGCTGCTATTTAATCTCAGGAGTGTACACCAGAGACATTTTCTCTAGAGAGGAATGAAGATTTGCAAGTATATCTCTTTCTGTGATAGTCACAGTAAAATATCAATCATGAAATAGTGGTGATATTAGTTGATGGTCAGAACTCTACAGAGAATTGTTTTACCTATCAGTATATATTAATAAATGTCATCCATGGCTCTGTGCTTGTAGCTCAGCAATTTAGGCCGCTGGCCACATACACCAGAGCTGGCAGTTTCGAATGCAGACTGGGCCTGCCAAACAATGACAACTACAATAGTAGCAACAACAACAACAAACAATAGCTGGGTGTTGTGACGGGTGCCTGTCATCCCACCTACTTGGGAAGCTGAGGCAAGAGACTCTCTCAAGCCCAAGAGTTTGAGATTGCTGTGAGCTGTGTGCCCCAGCACTCAACTCAAGGGCAACATAGTGAGACTCTCTGTCTCAAAAATAAATAAATAATAAATGCCATTCATTAAAATTAAATTGTATTGTTTTTCTTTTGTCTATTATATTGTGAGTGCAACAGAGCATGTTCACCTAGTAGGACTTCCCCATAACCTTACAGAACTAATTGCTTCAATTCTAAACCTCTTTAGGCCTTCAGCTATAAAACTCTGTGATGCAAGGTAACACATGTTGACTACAGTGATATTCCCAAACTAATCCTAGAAAAAGTGCTACATATAAAACATATGTTTAAGATGGAAACTTTACATCTTTTATATTTACCTGGATGGAGTTAAGCACATTCTTCTTAGTAAAGTATCAATAGAATGGAAAAGCAAGTACCCAATGTACTCAATGCTAATATGAAATCAATAGGTAATTGACTATATGCCTACATTAGAGAAAAACCCAATTATATTCAAATGAGGAGGACTAAGGGAAGAAGGAAAGTTGGGGGGGTTTAGTAAACTCTCACCTGATGTTCACAATGTAAGGGTATACAGCATTCCCTCTGGGTGAAGGGCTCACTACAACTTGAACTTTAACTAAGAAATGTAAACAGTGTAACCTAATCATTTGTATACTCATATTAATCTGAAATAAAAATAAACACAAAAAAATAAAAGTACACATTGTAGCAGATAGTTTTTAAAAATGTAATGAATGATAAACATACTTCATTATCCAGTCTCACATGCAAGGGTTTTCAAGACTTTGTGGAAAAGTAGAGAATTTTCCTGTTAAAATATATGGAAACTTTTGGGAAGATTAAAGTAAAAATATTGCTTTGAATCTATGATAATATAAGGGAAAATTACTTAATTTTGATGAATGGAATTTAAGAGTTCGATTCACATGGGCACCTTGCTTAAATAGAGTTAGTGAATATTGATAATTATTAAGCATTAGTTTAAATTACTTTGCCATTATTTCAATTTTCATCTTCTAAACATCTTTTTAAGATGGACATAAAACTTTAACTTATTTATAATTTTATATTCTTTCATAGTGTACCAATGTGCAATGTTGAGGGTAAAATTCTCATTATTTAACAAGTGACTACTAATAATTCTGTCAGGGATATATCTTAAAACTAATGTAATTTTTAAAATTTAATGTTTATATACATATTTACATTAATAAAATATTTAGTATAATTTTTAATCATTATTTTCTTATCTTTATACCTATTGTTAGTTGTTTAATATAAATATATTAAATACAATATATTTAATTATAATAATATTTAAATAAATATATATTTAAATTAAATTATATTTATATTAAATATATATGTTTAAAATATATATAAATATTTTAAGTATTTATGCTTGTACCATACTGGCATTTTTAAAAACTATCTGCTACAGGCCCAGTGTCCATAGCTTAGTGGTTAGGGCACCCACTCCATACACTTAGGCAGGGGGGTTAAAACCCAGCCCAAGCCTGCTCACAACAATGACAACTGCAACAAAAAATTAGCTGGGCTTTGTGGCAGGCACCTATAGACCCAGCTACTTGGGAGCCTGAGGCAAGAGAATTGTTTAAGCCCAAGAATTTGAGGTTGCTGTGATCTTTGATGCCATGGCACCCTACCAGGGGTGACATAGTGAGACTCTGTCTCAAAAAAAAAAAAAAAAAACTAAAACAAACTAAAATTGAACGACAGAATAAATAGTACTTAATAATTGGGAAAACATCAGAGTGATGCTGCCAAGATGGAGAATAGAAGTTTCAAATCCTATGTGAACTTCGGGATACACATGAGAGGTTACAGTATCAAGTAGAGCACATAAATTAGGAATATATTCACTGAAAAGGATGAGAAAAGTAGTTTTAGTTTACTTGCTACCACTTCCCCATAATAGTATAATGGAAGAGAGATTTAATTAGCACATGAGTTCTCTAGTGAGAAAAACAGAAATACATACAACTTACCCAACTTTTCTGAATGCCACACAAGAGACTTGTTTTACTGTGACTCACTTAGAAAACTGAGAATTAGAATGGCTAAATTGTCTGGATTAGCTAAAGACATAGCAAAGGGATGAGGGCTTTTAAAAAGTAACACACACATTTCAAAAACCAGAATACAACCCTGTGTGCAAGGCCTGTCTCTCTGTGAACTCATAGAAGCCCCAACCTTGACAGCTGACCCATCCAGGAACTGTATCAACAACCCAAAAGAATATCTGGCTGGACTGGTTGATAAAAGGCTTTCCCTGCTGAAAGTGTTCTAAAAGGAATGCAAAAGATTACTGACTATTCAATTGTACAGACTTCAACTCAAGGCTACAAAATCAGGGCAAAGTAGGACTTTTCAGCAATCCCCCCCCCCACACACACACACAAACATGAACTTGAACAACCATCCATGCACAGAACTACTCAAACTTGGAGAAATATATAAAAATCTAGGTACAAGAAGGCCCAAAATCTCCAATGAGATTCAGTTCAAATAGTATTACTCCAAGACATTTTACTCAGACTGTCAAAGATCAAAGGCAAATATAGGATCTTGAAAGCAACAAGACAAAATAAGAAACAAATACATATTTGAGAGGTCAAATATGCCTAGTAGCAGACTTCTCACCATTTTTTTTTTTTTTTTTGCAGCAGACTTCTTACTTACTAGGACTACAAGTAGTAAGTAACCTTACTTACTAGGGCTACATAGTCAAATTACTAACTAGGGTGGAAAAAGACCTGCCAATCAAGATTACTTTACTCAGCAAATCTGTCTGGAATAAAGAAGAGATAAAGACTTTCCCAGACAAACAAAAGCTGAGGGAGTTTATAACCACCAGACCTGTCACAGAAGAAATAAAAAAATGAATTCTTTAAGCTAAAAGAAAGGGCTGGCTGCTAATGAGCAACATGAGAATATAGAAAAGTGCAAAATTTACAATTGAAAGTAAATATGGCTTGGTGTCCATAGTTCAGTGGTTAGGGCACTGGCCACATACATGGGGGCTGGCAGGTTTGAATCCGGCCTGGGCATGCTAAACAACAATAAAATAGCTGGGCATTGTGGCAGGCGCCTATGGTCCCAGCTACTTAGGAAGCTGAGGTAAGAGAATCACTTAAGCCCAAAAGTTGGAGGTTGCTGTGAGCTGTGACACCATAGCACTTTATGGACAGTGACATAGTGAAACTCTATTTCAAAAAAAAGAAAAGAAAAGAAATACAGACTCAATTTCAGAATCCTTTAATACAATAATCGTAGTGCATAAATTTTTAAATCTTTAGTATGAAGGTTAAAATATAAAAATATTAAAGATAATAATAGCTTGAAAAAATTTTAAGATATATACAATAAAAAGATGTAAATAGTGACATCAAAAATTCAGAATTTAGGAGGGAGTGATAGAGAAAATGGTAGATCTATTTTTATAATCAAAGTTAAGTTGCAACAATATGAAAATAATCTGTAATAATTATTAGCCACAAATAAAAGCCATACTAGATACATAAAAAATATAAAATACAAGGCATCAAAATATCACTAGCAAAAATCACTTGGGCACAAAGAAAGATAGCAAGAAAACAAGAAAGAACAAAGATTTTGTAAAATAAATAGAAACTAATTAATGGCAATAACAAGTTCTTACATATCAATATTATGTTGAATGTAAATGGATTAAATTCTTCATTCAAAAAACATAGAGTGGCTGAATGAACAAGTAGTAATACCTAAATATATGCTGTATGCAAGACTTTACTTGTAAGGCCACATATAAACTCAAAGTGAAGAGGTGGAAAAAGATATTCCATGTGAATGTAAATCAAAAGAGTTAAAAAGTAGCTACACTTTTATCAGATAAAATAGAATTTAAGTCAAAAAGTATAAAAGAAAACAAAATTCATTTTATAATGATAAGAGAACCAATTCAGCAAGAAGATGTAACAATTATAAGCATATCTATGCATGCAATATCAAAGCAACTAAATATATAAAGTAAATATTCATAGATCTGAAGAGATAGCTGGGCAGTACAAGGATAGTATGGGACATCAATATTCCACTTTGAACAATGAACAGATCATCCAACAGAAATTCAATGAAGAAATGAGGCTTAATTTACACCTTCACTAAATGGACTTATCAGACAGACATATACAGACAGTTCATGCAATGGCTTCAAAATATATATTAGTTAATAAGATATAGCAATCTTGAACATAAAAATTAATGTTGTAGGTATTCACATTGCCTTACTTCAAAATATACTACAAAGTTATAGTAAGCAAAAAAACATGGAACTGACATTAAAAAGACACCATAAACCAAGAAAAAAGAGGGATTCAGGAAATAAATTTACACATTTACAGACAACTAATTTTCATCACAGCACCAAGAATACAAGGTAAGGAAAGAGCAGTCTTTTCAATGCGTTGTGCTGGGAAAAGTGAATATTCACATGTAGAAGAATGAAATTAGCCTCATCTCACACAATATGCAAAAAATAAGTCAAAATAGACTGAAGACTTAAATATAAATCTATGAAATTACTAGAACAAAACAGGACAGGGAAAACTGCATGACATTAGTCTGGGTTAGGTGTGGGCCACCTGCAGTCTCAAGGCTATATGTGGCCATACAGATCCCCAAGCATGCCTCCTTTATTGAAAGTATTTTTCTGTAAAATTTGGACTCAGTCAGAAGGCTGCACACAAGAATCCAGACAGCCATATGATTTTTTGGATGTGCCCTCTAGAGCACATACAACAAAAGGAAAAATGGACAAAGGGATTACATCAAACTGAAAAGCTTCTTCATAACAAAGGAAATAGTCAATAAAATAGAAGAAAATATTGTAAACTGTACATCTGATAAGAGATTAATTTTCAAAATATATATCCCACTTTTTTTATTCATTCACCTATTACTGAACACTTTAGTTGTTTCCATGTCTTGACTATTATGAGTAATGCTTCAATCAATACCAAATGCAAATATCTCTTTGACTAATTGAATTTATTGTAAAAATACAGTAGTATTAATATATTGAGTACATAATAGTGAGATTGTTGGATTATACAGTGGTTCTATTTTAATTTTGGAGGAAATTTTTACTGTTACTTTTGAGGAGAACACCATACTTTTCATTGAGTTATTTACATTTCTACCAACAGTGTACAGGATTCCCTTTTCTCCACATGCCTCCCAACATTTATTATCTTTTGTTTTTTCAATAACAGCCGTTCTCATAGGTAGGGGATATTATTTCATTGTGATTTTAATTTACATGTCTCTGATAATTGATAATGTTGAGCAATTTTACCTACTTACCAACCATTTGAATGCCTTCTTTTTTTTTTCCCTGCAGTTTTTGGCCAGATCTGGGTTTGAACTCATCACCTCTGTATATGGGGCCAGTGTTCTATTCCTTTGAGCCACAGGCATGGCCCTGAATACCTTCTTTTAGAAAAAGTCTACTCATTTGCTTCATTTTTTTTTAAATCAAGTTATTTATTTATTTATAATGATGACTTTAATTATACATTGATTAATCATTAAAATATAAGTCAATAGTGCATTATTAAATTAGCAATAAATTTATATGTTTATTAATTTATAAATTAATTTTTTAAAATCATAATTTTATGAGGCCAGGTGTGGTGGCTCACACCTGTAATCCTAGCACTCTAAGAGGCCAAGGTGGGTGGATTGCCTGAGCTCACAGGTTCAAGACCAGCCTAACTAAGTATGAGACCCCATCTCTAAAAAATAGCTGGGTGTTGTGGTGGGCACCTGTAGTCCTAGCTACTCAGGAGGCTGAGACAAGAGAATTGCCTGAGACTAAGAGTTTAAGGTTGCTGTGAGCTATGATGCCGCAGCACTCATAAAAATCATAATTTTATATAATTTATAAAATAAATTTATTTGTAAATTGATGGATGTATTAATAAATATACTAAGCAATTTTAACATGAATTGAATAAATTATCCAATCAAAAGACAGGGAGAGGCTGTATATATAAACAAACAGGATTTAATGATATGTTGCCTATAACTGACTCATTTTAGCTATTAGGACACATATAGACTGAAAGTGATGGAATTAAAACACATATGTCATGAAATTGTAACCATAAGAAAACAGAAATGGTTGTATTTCTAATCAGAAAAAAATAGGCTTTAAAATTTAAAACTTGGAGGAAATAAGCAAGATGGTCAACAAGAGACACCAACTGCCACAGCATCTCAGTAAGGAGAAGAGAGAAAAAAATAAATGGACATAGATAAGATTTGTGTCTGAGAGGGGGGATGCCAGTACTTTAGGACACTCCATGGGAAGAAAACGTAGAGCTAAATAAGAAGGATCAAGATATTGGCACAGATTAACCTCCAAGATCAGCGAGAAGGTTAGGTGGAACTATTTCTTTTTCCCTCATGTTTCTGACAGTTGGCAGGTTTCCAAGCTACTGTAGGGATTTTTTTCTCACACAAGCCTGGAGGCTATTGTTGCCAGTGAACTGGGAGATTCTTGAGGACAGGGCACCAGGCTTCCAGGCCCAAGCCAGATGGGATGGCAGGTGCCATACTGCTTTTCTACCAAACTTATGCCTTTGTTTCCCCCTGAGGGGGCTTCAACTCCTCAGTTTTCAGTTTGCTTATTCCCACAGAGATATTTCCCAACTTCAGTCCAGACCTCAAGAGACACAAGGGGCCTAGTGGATCCCAGGTGACCTGTATGACTTGAATTTTGTATCCTGCAAAACTGTTTTTTCTATGAGGGAAAAATTAGGACTTTCCTAAATGCACAAATGCTGAAGAAATATGTTTTGTTTAGAGATAGACGTGCCCTGCAAGGAAGTATTCAGACCTGCATTGTACACTGAGTAGTACAATAGACACCTACCTGTATGAAATCATCCACATGTTAAAGTTCAGAGCCCAGATAGCAAAATAGTTCAAAAGGTTAAAAAAAAAATTAAAGTTCCACTGCATAGGATGAACAGAAATCTACCCCTACTTATTAATTCTTTCAGTAAATGCTACTGACTCAAACTCCCATCTCAAGAGACATAGGCTAGCTGAATGGATAAAAAAACAAAGCCACACATCTGCTATCTCCAGGAAACACATCTAATCTATAAGGACTTATTCAGGGATAGAAAACAATATTTTATGCAAATGTGAATCAAAGGAAAGCTGGTATAGGCTTTCTTTTTTTTTTTTTTTTTTCAGTTTTTGGCCAGGGCAGGGTTTGAACCTGCCTCCTCTGGTATATGGAGCCACCATCCTACTCCTTTGAGCCACAGGCACTGCCCAGCCAGTCTTATATCAGATAACATAGACTTAAAAGCAACAAAAGTAAATAAAGACAGGCAGCGCCTGTGGTTCAAAGGAGTATGGCACTGGCCCCATATGCTGGAGGTGGTGGGTTCAAACCCAACCCTGGCCAAAAACTGAAAAAAAAGAAAAGAAAGTCAAAAGTAAATAAAGACAAAAGTTCTTTTATAATGATAAAGGGAAAGATTCAACAAGAAGACATAATAATTCTAAATATGTATGCGCCTAACACAGGTCTACCCAGATTAATAAATTAAACAGTACTATATTTAAACAAAGTGATAAATAGTGCCATTGTAATAACCAGTTACTTTGACACCCCACTGACATAACTGAATAGATCACCAAAAGAGAAAATAAACACAGGACTTAGATAAGACTCTAGAGCAAATGGGCATAACAGACATTCTATCTAAAAACTACTGACTACACATTCTTCTCATCAGCAGACAGAGTATACTCCAAAACTGATCACATCTTACATTTCAAAAATTAAAAAAAAAAAAAGGAAGATACCACGTATCTTTTAAGGCCACCGTAGAACAAAATTAGAAATCAACTTCAACATAAACACTCAATTTAACACAAAGTCATGGAAATTAAACAACCTACTGCTGAATGATTATTGGATCAAAGAGGAAATTAAAATGGAAATCGTAAGATTCTTTAGAGTAACTGGCAAAGTGAACACAAGTTATCAAAATCTGTGGGATTCACCAAAAGCATTCTTAAGAGGAAATTTATTATTTTAAATGTCTACAGAAATCAACAATCTAATGAATCATCTCAAGGAATTAAAAAAGGAAGAGCAAACCAATTAAAAACCCATCAGAAGAAAAGAAAGAACTAAGGTTAGAGGAGAACTAAATGAAATTGATAACAGAAGAATTATACAGAAAATTAATGAAATAAAAAGTTGACCTTTGAAAAGATAAACAAAATCAACAGACCTCTTGGTAGCTTAACCAAGAACAGAAAAGAAGGGACCCTAATAAGCTCAATCAGAAGTGAAAAGAAGGTATTTCAACTGATACAACAGAAATACAAAACTTTATCTCTGAATATTGTAAAAACCTCTATGCACATTAACTAGAAAATGTGGAGGAAACGAGCACATTCTTGGAAACATTCAATCTCGCTAGGTTCAAACAGGAATAAAAAGAATTCTAAACAGACCAATATCAAGTAATGAAATTAAAGCAGCAATTAAAAAACCTTCAAACATAAAATATTCTGTCCCTGATAGTTTTTTTTTTTTTTTTTTTGAAATGGAGCCTCAAGCTATCCCTCTGGGTAGAGTGCCATGACATCACAGCTCATAGCAACCTCCAACTCCTGGGCTCAAGCGAGTCTCCTGCCTCTGCCTCCCAAGTAGCTGGGACCACAGGTGCTTGCCACAACACCCGGCTATTTTTTGGTTGCAGCCGTCATTGTTGTTTGGCGGCCCAGGCTGGATTTGAACCCACCACCTTAGGTGTATGTGGCTGGTGCCTTAGCCACTTAAGCCACAGGTGCCGAGCCCAAGGATTCATTTTTTCCATGCAGTTTGTTAGAATTTATCTTATTTGTTCAAACATTCTATTCTTTAATTATCTTTCTCCAGAGTCTCTATGACGAGGGTGCTATAACACTTCTTCTGTTTTGTAACTGATTTTTCTAATTTTTATGTTTTTTGTTTTAGCTTCATTTTGGGTGATTTCCTCAGATCTATCTTTCAGTGAACTAGTTTTCTTCAACTTTGTCTAAGTTGCTATTTAACCCTTCCCTTAAGGTTTTTTGTTTTTTTTTTTTTTTTTTTTGGAGACAAGAGTTTATTTCGCCCTCGGTAGAGTGCAGTGGCATCACAGCTCACAGCAGCAACCTCAAACTCTTGGGCTTAAGTAATTCTCTTGCCTCAGCCTCCCAAGTAGATTGGACTACAGGCGCCCGCCGCAATGCTGGGCTATTTTTCTGTAGTAGTTGTCATTGTTGTTTAGCAGGCACAGGCCAAGGTTCAAACCTGCCAGCTCCAGTGTATGAGGCCAGCGCCCTATCACTGAGCTATGGGCATCAAACCCCTTAAGTTTTTTTTTGTTTTTTTTTTAAATTATTTTGTAGAGACAAGGGTCTTGCTACCATGCTTAGGCTAGTCTTGAGCTTCTGGCCTTAAGTGTTTGTCCCACCTCTGCCTTGCAAACAGTTGAGATTATAGCCGCGATCCATCATGGCTGGCCTCCCCTAAATTGTAAATTATAAGACACACACACATAAACACATCATGATCGTTATCATCATTTTATACATCAAGAAGGAAAAACTCTTTTTTTTCTCTTGGAGACAGAGTCTCACTTTGTTGCCTGGACATATGGGTAGTGACACAATCACAGCTCAGTGCACCTCAAACTCCCGGGCTCAAGTGATCCTCATGCCTAAGCCTCCTAAGTAACTGGAACTGCAAGTGGACTCTAGCACTTTTTCTATTTTTTGTGCAGACAGGGTCTGGCTCAGTTGTTCACAGCGGTTTTGAACTCCTGACCTCAAGTTATCCTCCTGCCTCAGCCTCCCAAAATGCTAGGATTACAGGCTTGAGCCACCACCCCTGGCCCAATGGAGCCTATATATTTTTTTTTTATCTCTAGAAGTTGTAGAATTTTTTTTTCAAGACTTCTAAAAAATTTTGTTAGTCTTTTAATGTTTTCAAACATTTAAACACACTGACCTTTTATCTTAGGGCTCCTTCTCTAAGATAGGGGATGGGGGAGGGAACATAGACAGGGCCATAGTGTTGCAGGGTACCAGTGCAGAAAGCTTTCCTGTGGATGGCAAAGCCAAGATGGGCTGGCATCCTCTCTTAAACCATCAGAGCTTCAGGAATGGCAAAGCCACCTAAAATTTGAGCAAGCATCCAGGAAGGCTAGAGAACTAGGGAGCTTCCCAGGCCAGCCCTGTCTCCACTGTATCACAATGATTACTTCTAAAAAAAAAAAATCTCAATTTTCATTACTTAGTTATACATGTTTGCTACAGGAAAAAATGAAAAATACCAGCAGTCAATCAGAAAATAAATTAAAATTACCCACACTATTACTACCTATATTTACCTATCATGATGACACCAACCCAGCTCCCTGGCTCCTTTCCACACTTGAACTTTCTCCAGAGCCCACTGTGTGTTTTATTAGTTTCCTTTTTTTGTTTGTTTGTTTGTTTTACTTATTTGTGATTGTCTGTCTGTCCCCAGAAGTGTGCCAGCTCCACGAGAGCTGAGGCTTTGTCTGGTTCTTTGCTGGACGTACCATGTCAGGTGGTTAAGTGCACATACACCGTATCACTACCTCTGGGGTGAGCAAATGAATGAATGCACTGGCCTGCAAGGGAACACCTCCACCTCGTTCATTCTCAGAGCAATCCTGTGAGGCAGCTATGTAATGTTCTCATCTTACAGGATGGAGATCCAGAGGGAGGCTGAGGGGCCGCCTTCTTGCCCCCTTTTTGACTGCCCTTATGCAATTACAGCACAATTCACACTTTTCTTTCTTTCTTTTTTTTTGAGACAGAGCCTTAAGCTATTCTCCTGGGTAGAATGCTGTGGCATCACAGTTCACAGCAACCTCCAACTCCTGGGCTCAGGCAATTCTCTTGCCTCAGCCTCCCAAGTAGGCGGGACTACAGGCGCCCACCACAACACCTGGCCATTTTTTGGTTGTAGCTGTCATTGTTGTTTGGCGGGCCCAGGCTGGATTTGAACCCGCCAGCTCTGGTGTATGTGGCTGGCACCTTAGCCACCTGGGCTATAGGCACCGAGCCCTCAATTCACTTTCTGTTCACCTGGCTCCCAGGTTACACCTGAGACCTTGCCATTCTGTTGCTACCATTTCTGTGCAAACCATCTTCTATTTGGGGGATAGGAAGAACAGGTCAGTGAGAGGACTCACCTCCAGGCACCCTCCCTTCTGTTGCACTCCCCACTCTTCCCCAACAGAATCAATTAATGAACTCAGATTTCGGCATTTGCTTCCACCCATTAACACCCCATCTTCCCCTACCAATGTCCAGGCTCCAGACGTGTTTCTGCAGATGAAATATGAGCCCATATTTGGGTTCAAATCATGGCTCAGGCTGGTAATTTAACCTCACTGTGCCTCCAAGTTCAGCTGTAAAGTAGGCAGAGTGTCCCTATCTCATAGTTATTCTAGGATTCTGTGCAAGGATGTACATAAAGCTCTTGACACAGTACACAGATGATAAATTATTATTTTTTTTTTTGAGATGGAGCCTCAAGCTATCCCCCTGGGTAGAGTGCTGTGGCATCACAGCTCATAGCAACCTCCAACTCCTGGGCTCAAGCGAGTCTCCTGCCTCCGCCTCCCAAGTAGCTGGGACCACAGGTGCCTGCCACAACGCCCGGTCATTTTTTGGTTGCAGCCATCATTGTTGTTTGGCAGGCCCGGGCTGGGGATTTGAACCCGCCACCTTAGGTGTACGTGGCTGGCACCTTAGCCGATTGAGCCACAGATGATAAATTATGGTATGATTAGAAACCTCTGCGTATTCCCTGCACTGTAGCTTGGTGAACATAAAAACTTTTTTTCAGTTGTGCTGAGAACTGATCAATTTTCTATAGAAAGACTCACAATAACTAAACTTTCCAGAAACTGATATATTAATTTTCATGTAACTGCTTGGTGTCTTGGGGGGCATGGTGAAGATGGAGGCAGCTGAGGCCCTGGGCCCTGCACTGGTCAGAGCACGGTTCTGAGGCCTCCTTTAGTGCCTCCTGTGGGGGTGAAGCAGGGTGGCTGCTTAGCTGGGGGAGCTCTGGCTACTTCCGGGATCATTGTGAGGCTGCACTGAGGTTTGCAGATGGAGTCTGGAGGTCAGAACAGGGGTGCAGAAGAGAACATTTATTCATTCAACACCTATTTGTTGAGCACTCACTAGGTGCCAGACACCATTAAGGCCCTAGGGATATTTCAGGGCACAAGAAGCTCTGCCCTCATGGCACTGCCACATCAGATAGTCCCCAAACAGACCCAGGGTGTGAGATGTCATGGGAGAGGGTGAGTGAAGGCATAGGCTCGCTCCTAGCCATGGCCTGGTTTCACACACACCCCAGCCTTTCCCTGAGCTGGAGGATCAGGTCCTATTTTTAGCCTCCTTTGGCAGTGGAGGAAGCCCCAGTTGGGGAGATTAAGTAGCCTCACTTGGGGCATTCAGCGGGTGGAGGCCCAACCACAGTGGTGGTAAACTCCAAGAATCCAGAGTGGAGGGAAGAAGGTGGTGGGCTGCTAGCAGTGGCAGGCAGTCAGGGCCACCCCTAATTCCCTTTCACAGCAGGCCAGCTGTCTAGCTCCTGCTGTTTGCCTCTGTGGCTGCAGAGTGGCCACTGCACCAGCCCTGAGGTAGGGCATGGATCAAGGTGATCACATCAGCACTTCTGCCCCATTTCCCCTTACACATTTACCTTCTCAGAAACTTCCCAGGCTCAGGAAAGGTGGTTCTCCTGAGCCATGTGAGCCATACATGAGTGGGCAAGCAGGGAACCCGACAGGAGGGGACCTCAATGCTCCCAACAGACACAGTACCAAGGAGGGCCCAGGCTTCAGCCATACTCCTGGAGACCTTCTCAGGCCCGTGGGAGGTCCAAGGATGTGGGCAGCCTGATCATCTAAGATCTTCAAAGTGAAGACGACCTTGAGAGGCTTTTTGTTTTGGCCCTAGGAATATAGTAGGGTGGGTGGCCCACCCTGGAGGCCAGAGTGCTCAGGATGTGTCAAGAGGTGAGATCTGGACAGCAGGAATGTGCTGTGGCATCTGAGGTGCCAAGCCAGAGTGTGTTAACTGGATCCTGCCCCAGGCTGCTGGATGGAGAGAGGCATACCAGGATGATGGTCTAGGCAGCCTACCCGTAGGTCTTCACCTTCCACACAACACAGACTGGCCCTGGTGTCTGATGACGCCCTTCGTATGTGTAGCAAGGTCTTTCTCAGTCTGAACGTTGGCCTGGAGCCTCACCTTGGGGCGTGAGAAGCTCCTGAGCTCCCAGAAGACCGGGCAAAGGGGTAGGAAAGGTTTTGCCTCTCCTGCAAACTGTTTCCAAAGACCCGGGGGTTTGGGGTCTCCACTCTCCTGATCATTGGCTCTGTGACCTACAGGAAACCCCTGTACCTCCTTGAGCTGTTTCCTTACTTGTAAGCCTAGGACAGAATACCTGCCCTAGGGTATGCGTGGGGATAGACAGGCTCATTGGCACTGGTGTACACCCTGTTCATATTGCGAAGATCTGCACATTTCAGACCTGGTGATCCCAGGGGCTTGGAATGGGTCCAGCCTGCACAAGGAAACTCAACCGTGCAGTTAGCAGGTTCAAGAAAAAACTTTGTTTTTGACGTTTATATGGGGATCTAACGTCGTACACCTACCGTAAGTTACATCCGGATAAAAAGTGACTTGTGTGTAAACCCAATTGTCTGCCCAAAAAGAGACAAAACGTGTCCACAAGGAGGGCCTTTCAAAATACAGAAAAGGGACCTTTGTTTTCGCCTTCGTGGCCCGATCCTGGAATCTTAGGCTGGGACCCTGTTACCTCCTTTCTGTCCCTCACCGGGCAAATGAGGAAACTAAGGCTTTAAGGCGAGGTCTTCAGACGGGTGGGAACACCCATTGCTCCTCGCCAGCTCTGGGGACTTGGCGCCCTCTCCAACGCCAGCGAACTTGGGCGCTCCCGCCCCAGCGCGTCTGGGTGGGAGGAGTAGGGGCATGGGAGGCGCGGCCGAGCGCAGCTCCTCCCCGGGCGGGGCCGTCCTGCGCGCGCGCGCCTACGCTCCGCCCCTTGCCCTCCCGCGCGCGCGTCCCCGCCAGCCTAATTAGGCGCGCGGTTTGTTTACAAACATGGGCTCCCGGCAGGTGCGCGCCGCCCAGCCTGTGCGCGGCCTGGGTTCGAAAACGGCCCCCCACAGGCCCGGGGGTGCCCAGGCGGAGGCCGGGGTACTGGCTGCCTTCCTGCTTTTCCACGCCTCCCTGGGGCACCAGGAAATTCGCCGTCAGGCTCACGTCGCCTGTGCATGGAGGGGAGGGCCGCGCGGGTCAGGCCGCCGGACCGCCTCTCGGAGTCCCCGCGTCCCCACTCGGTCGAGGTGGGCGGGCGCTGAGCCCCGCCCCCGCGCGCCCCCCGGGCCGGGCCCGCTCGCGGCCGGGTCGGAGGGGCGGGCGGGGGCGCGCGGGGCGGGGCGCGGCGACGGCGGGGCCGGGACATGTAGTCCACGCGCCGCGGCCTCCCCTGGGCGGCCCTGGCGCGGGCCCGGCCACGGACTACGACTCCCGCCAGGCGCCGCGGCGCAGCGCATGAGCCCTGCTCTGCTCCGGCGCGTCTATTATGCTGCCGGGGCCGGCGAGCCAAAGAGGAGCCGGCCGCGCGGGCCGGGAGGGGACGGCCGCCGGAGCCGCCGAGGCCAAGTACGCCTTTCTCTTGCTTCCTTGCGCGCGCGGGGCGGCGGGCGGCGCGGGCGGCGGCGGGCCGGGCTGGGCCGGGGAGCGCGGCCCCGAGCGCCCCGCGCAGGCCGCCTGCGCGTCCGGGGGCGCCTGGCGCCCGGGGCCGCCGCCGCCGCCGCCGCCGCCTTTGTGCGCGGCCACGATTCAACAAAGCGCGGCGGCCGCCCGGGGTCGCGGCAGCGGCGCGGGCTCCGCTCCCCTCCGCCCGCTCCCTCCCGGCCGCCTCCGTCCTGGGCTCGGGGGCGTCGCCGCGGCCGGGGCGCGCAGCCTGGAGTTGGCACGGCCCGCGCGCCCCGCTCCAGCCCGGCCTTTGCGCGCCCTCCCTCACGGAAGGGATTTTTTTTCCCCCTTTCCTCTGCCCGCCATCTTTTGGAGGGGCGAACCCAGGGAGGACGCGGTGGGGGAAGGTGTGCGCAACGTCCCTCGGCCGCGGCCGAGCGTTCGGGCGCTACTTTCTCCGCGCCCAGCCGGCCAGCCTCGCTCCTGGGGCTCCGGTCTGGGGACGGTCGCTGCGCGATGAGGCGGGGGGCAAGGTTGGGCCCGGGCTTGGGTTCTGCGCGGCCACCCCGAAGAGCGGCGTCGTGGCTTGGGTGGGGAGGTGTCCCCCCAGAGTTATGGGTCCGGAGCTGACTTTGCGCCCCTTTGAATCGCCGGATTATCAGAACCAGGCCAGAGAGATCCAGTTCCCGTTTTGAAATCAGCCTGAAAAGCGCTTAATCCGGGCGAGGTCGAGTTGCAGGGCATGGGGGTGCTTTCCTTCTTCCCACTGGGGGTGGGTTCGGGTGTAACAACATGGTATCCAGTCCATCCTGGGAGAAATGTACACCCTAAACTTACACCTCGTCCTAAGTGAGCTCCCTGTGAATAAAGCTGGGGGTTTGGGGGAAGTCCTCTTTATTTCCACCGGTTGCTCTTACGGGGGCTGGGCGGGGATGGAGGCCTTGGGCGCCTCCTTTCCCTCTTGGGGAGGCGCCGCCGTACTCGGTGGAGACCCAGCTAGGGCGGGGCCTTGTAGTCCACTGCACGAGTTCCTCTGTTGAACTCCATCCCTAAGTGTCTGTGGTCCACAATTTCGATTGAAAGCATTCTGCTCTGAAGTGCGCCCTTTGGTGCTTCTCTTTTACGAGAAACTTGGTTATTGTCTGCAAAGTTACTGGGGATGGGAGGTGCTGAGGCATCTATGGGCCTAGGGACCGGCTGGAACAAGAGGAAAGTCCACTGATAGAATCCCTACTCTTCACATCCTCCCCACTCCCCAAGTGAGCAAGAGGAAGGGAGTTTTCTCTTTGCTCTGCTTTTCTGTAGGTTTTCTCCCTGCCTGGGTTGGTGGGTGGCCCTGGGAGACCCTGAGATCTCTGCAAGGTTGTGTGTGGTGGTTTTCTTGGGAAAGTAGTTTCTTACTGGCTTGCAGTGGGATCTGGGAAAGCCAGCAAGGGGCTGGGTCCAGAAATGAGGGTCCTCTCCTTCAAGGGTCCTTTCCTGGCAGGGCTGAGCAGCTGAACCAAAGCCTCTCAGCAAATAAAGGTCCATGTTTGCCCTTTTCTGCCTTGAGGCTGGTGTGTAGCAGGAGAGATAGGGCACTGCTTGTGATGCTAGGGGCATTTCTAACTTTTCTGGTAACCTCAGGGGCGCCAGCCTCAGGGAAAACCTCCTTGTAGCCCTCCACTTTTAGCCCTGCCAGTGGGACTTGCACACTGAGGGGGAGGGATTCTAAAACTTTCTCTGGGGCAATCAGCACTATTAGGATTCTTGTTTTTAGAAAGTAACTACTTTCATACAGCTCAGATCTGCTTTGCAAGTGAGCTTTTTCCCTTACACGCAGTATGCAGTCGTCCACAGAAAGTGAAAGTGGGGGCATTGAGGAGGAGGTGCTGGGGCCAGCTGCCTGCACCCTCTTCTTCCAGGCTGCCCAGGTGCCAGCTGCAAGAGTGGTGGGCTGTGGGCTGTGCTGGTGGCGATTGCCCTGTCCACTTCCTGGTTCACAGTGGCAGAGCTTTCTCTGGGGAACGGGGCCAGGGTCTCCCAACCTCTGGCGGCCCTTTAATCTGACCAGCAGTGGGGCTATTGTCATCATTGGAAAGAGCCGCGGTGCACACGGTGCTGCAGGGAGAGGGGTGCACTTGTCTGAAGCCACTCTGCAGATGGGTCCTCTCATCTCCTTGACAGGTCAAGGTGTAACTAACTGGAGGGGATTTCAGGTCCCAGGCTTAGGCGTCAGGGAGCTGTATCTAGCGGTTTCTTGCTTCAAAGGTAACTTTAGTAAATTATGGCAGAACAGGGTGTTCTGTTCTGTAAGACAGTTTTGGAACTTGCTTGGGGCCTTCCCACCCTTCCACCCCCCCGGCGCCTAGCGAGAGCCCACACACCCTAATTAGACTCACATTAACAACGAGCTGCGATGTAGTGACTTGAGAGAATTACTAATCTCTACCGAGAGTGAAATAAACAAATTCCACACACCTGGAG
>CAUYQV010152693.1:0-13077 GCA_963574575.1 Galagoides demidoff
GGGTGCCTGTGGTCCCAGCTACTTGGGAGGCGGAGGCAGGAGACTCACTTGAGCCCAGGAGTTGGAGGTTGCTATGAGCTGTGATGCCATAGCACTCTACCCAGGGGGATAGCTTGAGGCTCTGTCTCAAAAAAAAAAAAAAAAAAAGATGGTGTGTGTGGCTTGGCACCTGTGGCTCAAGTGGCTAAGGCACCAGCCACATACAGCTAAGGTGGTAGGTTCAAATCCAGCCCGGGCCTCCAAAAGCAACAATGACGGCTACAACCAAAAAATAGCCAGGTGTTGTGGCAGGCGCCTATAGTCCCAGCTACTTGGGAGGCTGAGGCAGGAGACTCACTTGAGCCCAGGAGTTGAAGGTTGCTGTGAGCTGTGATGTCATAGCACTCTACCCAGGGGGATAGTTTGAGGCTCTGCCTCAAAAAAAAAAAAAAAAAAAGATGGTGTGTGTATATATGTGTATACACACACATACCACTGGAATACTATTCAGCCTGAAAAAGGAAATCCTGTCATTTGTGACAACATGCATGGAATCAGAGAACATTATGCCAAATTAAATAAGTCCACACAGAAAGACAAATACCACATGTTTCTACTTATATGTGGAATCTAAAACATTAGGACTCATAGATGTAGCGAGCTGGGGGAAGATGATGGTCAAAAGGGTTTAGACCCGCAGTTAGACAAGAAAAATGTGGGTTTTCTTTTTTTTTCTTTTTTTTTTACAGTTTTGGCTTAAGCTAGGCTTGAACCCAACCACCTCCAGTATATGGGGCCAGTGCCCTACTCCTTGAGCCCCAGGTGCTGCCTCTTTTTTCTTTTTTGAGTTCTTCACAGTATGGTGAAAATAGTTAATATCAGAGTATTGCACATTTCAAAATTGCTAAGAGACAAGCCTATAATCCTAGCACTCTGGGAGGCTGAGGTGGGAGGATAGTTTGAGGTCAGGAGTTGGATACCAGCCTGAGTAAGAGCAAGATCCTGTCTCTACCAAAAATGGAAAAAAACTAGTTGGGCGTAGTGATGTGGGCCTGTAGTCCCAGCTACTCAGGAGGCTGAGGCATGAGGATTGCATGAGCCCATGAGTTTGAGGTTGCTGTGAGCTATGATGATGCCACTTCACTGTACCTGGGGCAACAGTGTGAGACCCAATCTCAAAAAAAAAATTTTTTTTAATTGCTAGGAGAGTAAATTTCAAATGTCTTCACCACAAAAAATGTTAAGTATTTGAGCTGATGGATGTTAAGCAGCTTGATTTAATTATTCCACACTATATTCATAAATTAGAACATCACTTTGTACCTCACCAATTTATACAATTATAACATGTCAATTTATAATGAAAAAAGGTGGCTCAGCACTTGTGGTTCAAGCGGCTAAGGCACCAGCCACATACACCTAAGGTGGCAGGTTTGAATCCAGCCTGGGCCCGCCACCAACAATGATGGCTGCAACCAAAAAATAGCCGGGCGTTGTGGCGGGTGCCTGTGGTCCCAGCTACTTGGGAGGCTGAGATAGGAGACTCGCTTGAGCCCAGGAGTTGGAGGTTGCTGTGAGCAGTGAAGCCATGGCACTCTACCCAGGGGGACAGCTTGAGGCTCTCTCTCAAAAAAAAAGAAAAAGAAAAAAGGTTAACCATAGGATTACCATATGACCCAGCAATTTCACTCCTGAGTATATACTCAGAGGAACTGAAAACAGGGACTTGAACAAAAAATTTGTACACACATGCTCATAGCAGCACTATGCTGTGAGAACAACCTAAATGTCCATCAACAGATGAATAGATAAACAAATTGTGGTCCATATATATGATGGAACATTAATAGTGGTAAATCAGAATGAAGTTTTGCTATATACTACAAGGTGGATGAACCTAGAAAATGTATCCTAAGGGCAGTGCCTGTAGCTCAGTGAGCAGGGTGCTGGCCCCATATAAGGGGGTGGCAGGTTCAAACCCAGCCCAAGCCAAATTGCAACAAAAAAATAGCAGGGCGTCGTCGGGGGCACCTGTATTCCCAGATACTTGGGAGGCTGAGGCAAGAGAGTAGCCTAAGCCCAGGAGTTGGAGGTTGCTGTGAGCAGTGTGACACCTCAGCACTCTACCAAGGACGATAAAGTGAGACTCTGTCTCTACAAAAAAAAAAAAAGAAAGAAAGAAAATGTATGCTGAGTGAAAGAAGCCCAAAAGGCCAAAGATCATATGATTTCATTTACATG
This sequence comes from Galagoides demidoff, assembly GCA_963574575.1. Lineage (NCBI taxonomy): Eukaryota > Metazoa > Chordata > Mammalia > Primates > Galagidae > Galagoides > Galagoides demidoff. The sequence continues at coordinate 2,221 of CAUYQV010152693.1, forward strand.
AAATGTCAGAATAGGAAAATACATAGGGACAAAAAATAGATGAGTAGTTGCCAGGGGCTGGGACTGGGGAGAGGGAATGGGAGGGAATTGGTACAGGTTTTCTTTTGGGGTGATGAAAATGTTTTGGAATCAGAGATAATGGTTGCACAATGCTGCAGATATGCTAAATACCACTGAATTGTATACTTTAAATAGTTAATTTTGTTATGTGAATTTTACTTCATTAATAAAATTGGGGGACAGTCTCTGACTCCCTCATCCTGCACCAATTAAAACTAGGGTCTCCAGAGTGGCGCCTATGGCTCAAAGGAGTAGGGCACCAGCCCCATATACTGGAGGTGACAGGTTCAAACCCAGCCCCGGCCAAAAACTGCAAAAAAACCCCAAACAAACAAACAAACTAGGGTCTCCTTCTGGAGATGGAGGGTAGTGATGATAGCACCACGTGAACGTACTTATGGCCACTGAACTTACACTAAAAATGGTTAAGATTGTAAATTTTATGTGTGTTTTAATCACCATAAGGAAAAAAACCTAACACACTTATGCTCTGTTCCTAAATTTTGCTGACCTATTTATAGTTCCTTTCCTCACTTAGTATAATTTGAAATTATAAATTTTCAGGTATGATTCATTATGAAGGAACAGAGGCCTCATCCTTAGCTAAAGGCCAGGCTTTCTGTCTACCTCTTTCACTGTGGCATCCCCAGCACCAGACTGAATGAACTTTCCACATGCTCAGAGAGATTAAGCTACTTGCCTAAGGTCACACAGTAAATTTTTAAAGCCTCACTTTAAGTATTTTATCTTTTCAAGTGTCTAATTCATTGAATCCTCAGAATTAACACCAGGGGCAAGTTCCAAGAAACAGAGGTTCAGGGTCACACACCATGTAAATGAAGTAACAGAATCGAAGGGCTTTAGAATAGATCTTTTCAACCAGAGCAGTCTGGGACTTGAGCGGACCACCTCCAAGGCCTCAGGTCCCCAATCCATCTTACTGTACTCACTACTTCAGGCTCTGGAGGTGCAGCGTGGAGGGTGCTCCCAGATGCCCAAGAGGCTCCCACGAGCAGTTCAAGTCGCCCCTGGGTTCAACTCCGTAGCATTGCAGTGGCCCGAGGTTGCCTGGAGAGGGAGGCAGAGGGTCTCAGGGAAGGGGGTTAAATCCTCCCAAGCCTCTTGCACACCCCCAAACCTGAACTTCCAGGCAATTCTGACTATTGTGGAGGGCATACCAGTGTCTCTTACGGAAATGCGCGGCAGGAAGAGGGTGCTGGGTACCCCTACCCAGGCTTTGGGCAAAACTCTTCCCCTCCCTCCGCCTCCCGCCACATCCTGTTAACCACCCGAGAACGCCCATGGTTCCGAACCACCGCGCTGCCACCTCTTTGCCAACTCCTTTCGTGGCCTGTATCCCAGTCCCTGGAGGCGCAGAGTGGCGCCTGGGCCCCTGCCCTGCGTTCGGCAAATCTGAGGTTCACCCCACAGGATCTGCATTTCAGGGGTGAGCGCAGGGGCAGAGCATCCGTCACGATCTCCCTCCAGAACTCACCCTGCGGACACGTCTGGTGGAATAGCACGAACAACAGAGGCGGCAGAAATGGCAGTAGCCGAAGACTTGGCAGTGGCCGCAGCCAGAAGCGGGTGACGCGGGCCCCCAGCATGGGGCCCCCTGCGCCCGCCTGGCCCTTCGTGGCCTCACTGCTCAGCTCCGCCTCCTCCTCTGGGTCTAGCGCTGGAGGCGGCGACTGGAAACTGAGCCACCCCTGCAGGCCGCCTCCTCACCTTGCACTCAGGTCCCCGCCCCTTCCCGGTTACGGAAAGTCCCCGGCGGCGTAATGCTGGGGAGCCGGAGTGAGCGGGCGTCTTGGAGCTTAGGGGGAGATGGGGGTGGCTCCAAGCGCGAGGCCGAGTTCTCCTGAATCCCCTCCCATCCTCACCACCCCCAGCAACGACACACGTGCACTCTTGCCGAGTTCTGTGGAACTTTTATTACTAGAATTGGGGGAGGTTCTGATGAGCCCACTGCGCCTCCCATCCCAGGTTATCAAAGGAAGCTGGGGAACCTTCCACCACCCTGGGGTCACAGCCTTAGAGTTCTAGCAAGGGAGATTGGAGGAAACCAGGCAGACGGGCTGGGGTCTCAGTGTGCCCGGTTGGGGCAGAATAGGGGCAAAATTGTAACAAGAGACTGGGTAGATCAGACAAAGACATGGTTTGGGATGGGGAGAGGTCAGGAGTAAGGGTTAGGAACAGCCCGATTTGGCCAGGTAGGGAGCACAGCTTGCTCACGACATAGGGTCGGGATAGGCTAGTGAAAGTCTGAATTGGAAGGGGGCAGGGAGACTATGCCCAAGCACACAGCACCAGGCCTTCGTGACTTGCAGATGAACGAATGTGTGAGAACTGGAAGACAGGTGCCCAGCCAGACACCAGTTGAGCAGATGGTGGGTCTGAAGCATTGCTCCTGGTGTGCACAGCTGCCCAGCTCAGGAACTAACAGAGGCTGCTGATTTCACTTTTGCTACATCCCCACTTGCAGCAGTTGCTGGAAAGACCAGCCAGGACATCTCGGCTGCTCCGAAGAGCCACAGGAGTTCCCTGCCAACTGGGTCGGCTCCCATAAAAGGCTTGAGGGGACTTGGTCAGGGCCAGCCACTCGCTAGAGCCCATAGCGTCATCCAGGTCGCCTGCCAGGCTCTCTGCATTGGCGTCTGCGTCAGGAAAGGCATCCCCTGCAAAAGATGAAGAAGGTTAGTGCTCAGGTCTCAGCTGGTATCACACTCAGACTCCTGGCTCCTGGCTAGCCCTGCTACTTCTCTGTTTTGTGATATAGCCTCATGAGTCAAAGTTTTGATTTCACTCAATCCTGTCAATTACGACTCTGTCACTAGCTTTAATGAGCAGATTATTCAATCTTACTGACCTTGACTTTCCTTTCCTGTCATTTACTTTTCCTTACTTTTTTATTTATTGAGGACCTGGCAGTTAAGAGCATGTGTTTGCAAGTCAGGATGATTGAACATGAATGCAGCCTCTCTGAGGTATACATGAGCAAGTGAATTTATTCTCTGAGCCTTGGTTTCTTTGTCTGAAAAGTATAAAATAATAGTATATACTATTACCTTCTTAAGTTTTATCAGGAGTAGAGGAATTAATAGCCATAAAAATACTTAAAACAATCCCTGGCTCATGATATGCATTCAAAATAGCATTGATCATTTATTGAACACTTACTGTGTGCTAGACACTGTTTTGTCTATTTCACTAGATTAACTTCTTTATTTCTCCTAATGACAACCACATGAGGTGGGTCCTGTTATTTTTACTTCCATTTCCAGCAGAAACCACTGAGGCATAAGTTGGTAGAGAACTTCCACACGAATACATAGATGTTAATTTGTAGAGCTACTATTTGAACCCAGGCATTGTGTCTTCTGGGTTCACCCTCATATCCACCCATCTCCCTTTTCTTCTGGCTCCTTCTTATGAACTTCTGTTCTTTTGCAAGGCCCCTACTCCTCATAAAACTGGATCTCCTGGCTGGGCACAGTGGCTCACACCTGTAAATCCCAGCACTCTGAGAGGCTGAGGCAGGTGGATTGCCTGAGCTCATGAGTTCGAGACCAGCCTGAGCAAAAGTGAGACCCTGTCTCTAATAAAAAATAGAAAAACTGAGGCAAGAGGATCGCTTGAGCCCGCTTTGGAGGCTGCTGTGAGCTATGACACCACGGCACTCTACCTAGGGTGACAGTTTAAGAGTTTGTCTAAACAAAAACCAAAAAAACTAGGTCTCCTGTTCCCCTACTCTCCCCTTTAAGCCTGGACTGAGCCCTCCTGCTCTGCTTAGACATTGCCCTTAACTGTTTTGGTTTAATTATATCACTTACTACATCCTGCAGGATTCTGGGACTGTGATTCCCATTCCAAGATAAAGAGGCAAAGCAACTTGCTGGACAAGGTCACCCACTAGGTGCCAAAATCTGGGCTGTATATACACCACACCCCTCAACATTACCTACCAGACAGAGTTGGAAAGCACACCAGTTCTTGTGAATGGTGTCCCCCTCGAGTCAAGCAAGGAGCAGCATTGCTTAGCACAGGGCTTGGCACCTAGCAGGTGCTCAGAATACAATACTCAGGATACTGTTCTCTGACTTGTGGCCCCTGTAAATGGCTCTCTCCCCTCACCTCCCATCCCAGCTCTGCAAATTCTGCTAACTCCTGAGCCCTCAACATGGCTTCAAGGCTGGGCAGGTCCACTAGCTGGATATGGTAGGACAGGGACCCTACTCTTCTAGCCTCTTTCCTTCCTTCCCTCCTTCCTTTCTTTTTTTGAGACGGGTTTCAAGCTGTTGTCCTGGGTAGAGTGCCATGGCATCATAGTTCACAGCAACCTTAAACTCTTGGGCATAAGCGATTCTCTTGCCTCAGCCTCCCAAGTAGCTGGAACTACAGGTGCCCACCACAACACCCGGCTATTTTTTGGTTGTAGTTGTCATTGTTGTTTGGCAGGCCTGGGCTGAATTCAAACCTACCAGCTCCGATGTATGTGGCTGGCGCCCTAGCTGCTGAGCTACAAGCCCGCGCCTCTAGCCTCTTTTCTTATCTCTGTCCTTGGATCCTTGGCTCTATCCAGCCATCTGCTCCCTCCCACACACACCCACTCACCAGCCTCACCCATAGCTTTGTGGGCCAGGATGTCCGACCGTCTCCATCGAGAACCCCCACACGTGAAGATCACTGCTCTGATGAATTCACGGCCACAAAGCTTCACTCCATAGGATGCTGCCCGGGCCTGGGCTACAAGCCAGAGCTCGCCACCCAGCACCCCCACCGCAAGCAGCAAAAGCAGTGTGTGCTTGGCCATGCTGGACAGAGTCACAGGAGAGTGGACCACTATTTCCACTGCCTCCTGGCTTCTCCATTTATACATCATAGTCTCCTCCCGCCCTGCCTGAAGGAAACCAAGTAATGTCTTTTATCTCCCCCAGCAGAAGGAAGGCAGCACAGCCCCCCTACAACCTGACCTTTCCCATTTCTCCATCAAAGTGATAACCTTTCATCAGGGACATAGTGACGTGGTCCAGCGCCACTGTCATTTACAGCAGAGAGATGTGAGAAGGCCCTGATTCTTTTTTTTTTTTTTTTAGAGACAGTCTTACTTTGTTGCCCTCAGTAGAGTGCCATGGCGTCGCAGCTCACAGCAACCTCCAGTTCTTGGGGTTAAGCGATTCTTTTGCTCGGATTCTCCCCGAGTAGCTGGGACTATAGGTGCCAGCCACAACGCCTGGCTATTTTCGTTTTGTTGTTGCAGCTTGGCCATGGCTGGATTCGAACCTGCCACCCTTGGTATATGGGGCTGGCGCCCTACTCACAGAGCCACAGGCCCCTCCCAAGAAGCCCTTGATTCTTAATGTTCCCACTAGGCAGGGCTAGAGGACACAGCTAGACCCTTATAGGGCTAGGAAGTTGGACCTCTTCTAAGACAATGACAAGAACAACAGTAATAATGAATATTTGTGCAGTTATGAGATATGGGATATGCACAGCTTTGAGCATTTTTTATCTGTGTAATATACTCAATCCCTCTAGCAATCCATGATAATAGTTCTCAAATGTGAGCAGGTCTCAAAACCTTCTGGAGGACTTGTTAAAACACATATTTAAAAGTTGGGAGTGGTGGCTGATGTCTGTAAACCCCAGTTTGGGGAGGCCAAGGCAGGGGGGGATCACTTGAGGCTAGGACCAGCCTGAGCAACATAGCAAGATCCAGTCTCTATGAAAAATGTAAAAATTAAAACAAAAATGTAAAGATTAACTAGTGTGGCAACAACTATAGTTCCAGCTACTTAGGAGGCTGAGGCAGGAAGATCACTCGAATCCAGGAGTTTGAGGCTATAGTGAGCTATGATGGTGCCACTGCACTGCAGCCTGGTGACAGAGCAAGATCACTGGCTTCTTTGCCTCTTTGTCTGCTCTTGCCTATTTGCCCACTTGCCCTCTTTCCCTGGCAATGAAGCCCTGTTCACAGTCTAAGGCAAACATATTGTGCTCTGTAAACTATATCTTGCTCTTACTCTGTAAACCTATCATTCTCTTCCTAAATAAAGTTTTTTTCATGCTTGCCTTAAACTAAAAAAAAAGACATCACTGAGTTTCAACTGCAGTAGAATCAACTGGTATGGAATGGGCTATGAGAATCTACATTTCCAAAAGTTTCAAAGGCCAGGCATGGTGGTTCATCCCTGTAATCCTCCTCTGGGAGGCCAAAGTGGGTGGATCGTCTGAGCTCAAGACTAGCTTGAGCCAGGGTGAGACCTCATCTCTAAAAATAGCTGAGTGTTGTGGCGGGTGCCTGTACTTCTAGCTACTTGGCAGGCTGAGGCAAGAGAACCGCCTAAGTCCAAGAGTTTGAGGTTGCTGTGAGCTGTGACACCATGGCACTGTACCAGGGGAAACAAAATAAGACTCTGTCTCAAAACAAAAACAAAAACAAAACAAAAGTTTCCACTGCCTCTGGTCCAGAAACCAGACTTTTGAGAACCACTGGGCTATGAGGTCAGGACTAAGGTTATCCCTAAATTACAGATGAAGAAACTGAGGCACAGAGAAATTTGTAAGGTAGCTGGGGATGGCGGCTCATGAATGTAATTCTAGAACTCTGGGAGCCGACGCGAGTGGATTGCTTGAGCTCAGGAGTTCAAGACCAGCTTAAGCAAGAGCAAGTTAAAAATGTAGCCGAGCAGCTCGGTGCCTGTGGCTCAATCGGCTAAGGCGCCAGCCACGTACACCTAAGGTGGCGGGTTCGAATCCCCAGCCTGGGCCCGCCAAACAACAATGATGATTGCAACCAAAAAATGGCTGGGCGTTGTGGCGGGCGCCTGTGGTCCCAGCTACTTGGGAGGCGGAGGTGGGAGACTCGCTTGAGCCCAGGAGTTGGAGGTTGCTGTGAGCTGTGATGCCATAGCACTCTACCCAGGAGGATAGCTTGAGCCTCCGTCTCAAAAAAAAAAAAAAAATGTAGCTGAGCATTGTGGCAGGCACCTGTAGTCCCTGCTACCCAGGAGGCTGAGGCAAAAGGATGACTTAAGCCAAAGAGTTTGAAGTTGCTGTGAGCTATAACACCATGGCGTTCTACCCAGGGTGAACCTTTGTCTCAAATAAATAAATGAATAAATAAAGCAAGTATCTCATTAAAATTATATAGATGGAGGAGCTATGATGTGCTGGGAAATGTTTAGCAGTGGTCTCTCTAGCCTTGATTTATAGTGGTTGTTGATTTCTGGCCAATTTCAAGATGTCAATGCCATGTCCCCAAATTCCTGAAAAGTTAACAATTAGTTCTCATAAAAGAGTGTGAACTGGTTTCAGTACGCCACCGAAATGTGAAAAAAGCACATGTGCAATTTAAAGAATTGTAAACAGGACGCATATAATCATTACTCAGATTTGGAAACAAAATGGTATTAACACCACAGATGGTCCCCCACCCCATTTCCTTCCTGGGCACAATCTCTCATTTCCTTCTAATGTAGCTATCATGTGGCTTTTGTTGTTGTTGCAGTTTTTGGCCAGGCCTGGGTTTGAACCACCACCTCCAGCATATGGGGCCAGCGTCCTACTCCTTGAGCCACAGGCACCACCCTATCATGTGACTTTTTAAAAAATTTTTTTGAGACAAAGTCTCGTTCTGTCACCCTGGCTGGAGTGCAAAGGCATCATCATAGCTCACTGCAGCCTCAGACTTCTGGGCTCAAGTGATCCTCTTGCCTCAGCATCCCAAGTAGCTGGAACTGCAGGTGCAAAGCCACCATGCTTGGCTGATTTTTCTATTTTTAGTAGAGATGGTGTCTCACTATGTTGCCCAACTGGTCTTAAACTCCTGAGCTCAAGCAATCCCCCTGCGTCGGCCTCCCAAAGTCCTGGGACTGAACCTGGCCAACTTATGCCATTATCATTTCTTTTTTTTTTTTTTTTTTTTTTTTTGAGACAGAGCCTCAAGCTATCCCCCTGGGTAGAGTGCTATGGCATCACAGCAGCTCACAGCAACCTCCAACTCCGGGGCCCAAGCGAGTCTCCTGCCTCAGCCTCCCGAGCAGCTGGGACCAGAGGCACCCACCACAACGCCTGGCCATTTTTTGGTTGCAGCCATCATTGCTGTTTGGCGGGCCCGGGCTGGATTCGAACCCGCCACCTTAGGTGTATGTGGCTGGCGTCCTAGCCACCTGAGCCACAGGCGCCGAGCCACCATTATCATTTCTTTGCTTTCCATTAATAGTTTTTTTAATTTCTCTATCTCTTTTCTCCATTAATAGTTTTAACACCAAGATGTACATCTCTGACACAGACAGTTGAGTATATTTCATTCTGTTTTGCATTTAAATAAATTGCGTTTATTTTTACCTGAGCATGAAACACATAGAGAGAAAATTTATCCAGTGGACACCAGGAAGAATTTTCCCAAACCGAGAACACTTCTGTAACCACATCCAGGTCCAGAAATAGAACATTCCCATCTCTGCTCAGGGCTGAGGAATTAAGTTCCACCTTCTGAGGAGACAAGGAGTATGAAAGAATTTGTGAACATGTGGTAAAACATCCACACTCATTGATAAATACTTTGGGTGAGACACTTTGAGACTGTGCAAATATCCTATTTCTCTTTAAAGTTTCACCTATTAATGTTAGCATTTATTGGTAATCTTGTGTAGAAGTTATAATTATGGTGTTTGCATCACAATAAATATCCATGTGCCTCTTATTTTCTATATTTACTATATATATTTTTTCAGGTAGGATCTCATTCTGTTGCCCAAGCTGGAGTATAGTGGTAGGAACTTAGCTCACTGCAACCCTGAACTTCTGGGGTCAAGTAGTCCTCATGCTTTGACATCCCAAAGCGCTAGAATTATAGGCATGAGTCATCAAGCCTAGCCAACTTTTTTTTTTTTCTTTTTGAGAGAAGAGTCTCATTCTGTTGCCCTAGGTAGAATGCTTTGGCCTCCCAGAGTGCTGAGATTATAGGCAAGAACCACCATGCCTGGCCTGGGTCAACCATTTTGATATCACATGTATAAATGTGTTCATAACAGCACTATTCACAGTAGCCAAAAGATGAAAAAAAACCAAATGTCCATCCACAGGTGAATAAACACAATGTGGCATATTTACACAATGGAATGTAATTCAGACATAAAAACAGAGAAAGTCTTGACCTATGCTATGTGGATAAGCCTGAAAAACATGATGCTTAGTGAAAAGAGCCGCCACACATATGAGCATATATTGTGGCCAGGTAGGGTGGCTCACGCCTACAATCCTAGCACTCTGAGGCAGGTGGATTGCCTGAGCTCAGGAGTTCAAGACCAGCCTGAGCAAGAACAAGACACTGTCTCTACTAAAAAAAGGGAAAAACTGGCCAAGTGTGATGGTGCTGTAGTCTCAGCTACTTAGGAGGCTGAGGCAAGACGATCACTTGAGCCCGAGTTTGAGGTTGCTGTAAGCTATGATTCCACAGCACTCTTACTAAAGGTGACAGCTTGAGACTCTGTCTCAAAAAAAAAACAAAAAAACCCCCCAAAAACACAGACCTACAGGGTAGTGCCTGTGGCTCAAAAGGGTAGGTCACCAGCCCCATATGCCAGAGGTGGTGGGTTCAAACCCAGCCCTGGGCAAACACTGCAAAATAAAAAAAGAAAAAAAACACACCTACATATTGTCCTGTTATTTTTTTTTTTTTTTTTTTTTTGAGACAGAGTCTCAAGCTGTTGCCCTGGGTAGAGTACCTTGGCATCATAGCTCACAGGAACCTCAAACTCTTGGGCTCAAGCTATCCTATCCTCTTGTATCAGTTTTTCTATTTTAGTAGAGACAGAGTCTTGCTTTTGCTCAGGCTGGTCTCAAACTCATGAGCTCAAGCAATCCACCTGCCTTGGCCTCCCAGATTGCTAGGATTATAGGCCTGAGCCACCACGCTTGGTCTACTGTTCTATTTATATGACATATTGGCTCAGCGCCTGTGGCTCGAGTGGCTAAGGCACCAGCCACATACACCCAAGGTGGCGGGTTCGAATCCGGCCCAGGCCCGCCAAACAACAATGACCGCTGCAACCAAAAAATAATAGCCGGGCGTTGTGGCGGGCGCCTGTGGTCCCAGCTACTTGGGAGGCGGAGGCAGGAGACTCGCTTGAGCCCAGGAGTGGGAGGTTGCTGTGAGCTGAGATGCCATGGCACTCTACCCAGGGGGACAGCTTGAGGCTCCTGTCTCAAAAAAAAAAGACATATCCAGAACAGGTAAATCCATAGAGACAGAAATCAGAAGCTTAGGGGGAAGGAATAGCAGAGTGACTGCTTAATTGGCATGTATCTCTTTTTGGATGATGAAAATGTTTTGGAACTAGATAGAGGTGATGGTGGCACAACATGGTGAATGTGCTAAATGCAATGAATTGTGTATTTTAAAATGGTTAATTTTATGTTATGTCAATTTCGTCTCCATTTAAAACCACAGCAAGGGATCTGGTAATGGGCAGGCTTTGGTTTGAATTCCAGCTGTGCTTTTTTTTTCACTGTGTGACCTTGGACAAGTCACTTAACCTTTCTGTGCCTTGCTTGTTTCAATAGCAACATGGGTAAGATTCAGTGAGTGAGTGAAATTCTTGAGGCAGTCTGGAGTGAAGTAAGTGCTGTTTTTTGTTTGTTTGGTTGGTTTTTTTGAGACGGAGCCTCAAGCTATCCCCCTGGGTAGAGTGCCATAGCATCACAGCTCACAGCAACCTCCAACTCCTGGGCTCAAGCGAGTCTCCTGTCTCCGCCTCCCAAGTAGCTGGGACCACAGGCGCCCGCCACAAC
>CAUYQV010152694.1:0-16440 GCA_963574575.1 Galagoides demidoff
TCATATGAGTCTGTAGGCAATTTATATATTGATTTCATAGTAGTATTGAATACATTAGATACTTTTTTCCCCATTCTTGAGATACTTTACTAAGAAGAATATGTTCCAGCTCCATCTAGGTAAACATAAAAGATGTGAAGTCTCCATCTTTTTTTTATAGCTGCATAGTATTTCATGGTGTACATATACCACAATTTGTTATTCCATTCATGGGTTGATGGGCACTTGGGTAGGAGAAATAACAAGAATAGCCATGAATCTCCTACCTTGAAGATTCCTGTTGTTATTGAGTTAAATTTTTATTAGACCTTTGTCAGAAGCATAACCTGCAAAAATCTCCCGTTCTGAAGGTTGTTTGCTTTACTTACTGTGCTCTTGGCTGTGCAAAAGCTTTTTAGTTTGATCAAATCTCAGTAATGTATTTTTGGTGTTGCTTCAATTGCCTGCAAGGGTCCTCCTCATAAAATATTCTCCCAATATTTTTCTTAAAGTGTTTTGCCTGCATTCTCTTCTAAAATTTTTATAGTTTCATGTCTTAAGTTTAAATCTTCTATCCAGTGAGAATCAATTTTTGTTAATGGTGAAAGGTAGGGGTCCAGTTTCAGACTTCTACAGGTCGCCAGCCAGTTCACCAGCACCATTTGTTAAATAGGGAGTCTTTACCCCACTGAATATTTTTAATAGGTTTGTTGAAGATCAAATGATGATAAGTAGCTGGATTCATTTCTTGGTTCTCTATTCTGTTCCATAAGTCTACCACTCTGTTTTTGTGTCAGTACCATGCTGTTTTGATCACTATAGATTTATGGTATAGCCTGAAGTAATGTGATACCTCCTGATTTCTTATTTCTGAGTAATGTATTTGCTATTCAAGGTTTTTTTCTGATTCCATAGAAAATGAAGTACTATTTTTTCAAGTTCTCTAAAGTATGACAGTAGTTCTTTACTAGGGATTGCATAAAATGTGTAGATTGCTTTGGGTAGTATGGACATTTTAACAATGTTGATTATTCCCAGCCATAAGCATGGTATGTTTTTACATTTGTTAACATCTTCAGCTATTTCTTTTCTCAGAGTTTCATAGTTCTCTTTATAGAGATCTTTCACGTCCCTAGGCAAATTCCCAGATACTTCATTTTCTTTGGCACTATTGTAAAAGGAATAGGGTCCTTTGCAGCTTGACTATCATTGGCATATGTAAAAGCTGCTGACTTGTAAGTATTGATTTTGTATCCTGAGACACTGCTGTACTCCTTGATCATTTCTAAGAGTTTTGAAGTTGAGTTCCAGGGATTTTCAAGGTATAGGATCATATCATCAGTGAAGGGTGAGAGTTTGATCTCCTCTCACCTTATTTGGATACCCTTGATCACCTTCTCTTGCTGATTGTGATGGCTAAGACTTCTATTACTATATTGAATAGCAGTGGAGACAGTGGGCATTCTTGCCTATTACCTGATCTGAGTGGAAATGTTTTCAATTTTATACCATTCAATATGATTTGGCTGTGGGTATGCTGTAGATGGCCTCTATTAGTTTAAGAAATGTCCCTTCTATGTCTATTTTCATAAGTGTTCTGATCATGAAAGGATGCTGGATATTTTCAAAGGCTTTTTCTGTGACAATTGAGAGAATCATGTGGTCTTTTTTTTTATTTTATTGATGGGGTGTATTATATTTATAGATTTGCGTATGTTGAGCCAACCCTGTAACCCTGAAATAAAACCAACTTGATCATGGTGCATATTTTTTGATATGTTGTTGAATTCTGTTTGCTAAAATCTTATTGAATATTTTTACATTGATATTCATTTATGATATTGGTCTATAATTTTCTTTCTTTGTTTGATACTTTCCTGGTTTGGGTATCAGGGTGATATTTGCTTCATAGAATGTGTTGGGAAGTATTCCTTCTTTTTCTATGCTTTGGAAAATGTTGTATAATATAGGAACTAGTTCTTCTTGAAAGGTTTGATAGAATTTGGATGTGAAGCCATCTGGTCATAGACATTTCTTTTTTGGGAGATTTCGTATTGTTGATGCTATTTCAGTGGTTGATATAGGTCTGTTCAAGATTTCTAATTCTTTCTGGTTGAGTCCAGGAAGGTGGTGTGCTTCCAGGTATTGGTCCATTTCCTTCAGATTTTCATATTTCTAGGAATAGAGATTTTTGTAGTAATCATTGAAGATTTTTTGATTTTCTGAAGTGTCTGTTGTTATTTCTCTTTTATCATTTCTGATAGACAATATTAAAGATTTTACTTTTCCATTTCTGGTTAGGTTGGCCAAAGGTTTATCAGTTTTGTTAATCTTTTCAAAAAACCAACTTTCTGTTTTGTTGATCTTCTGAATGATTCTTTTGTTTTCAATTTATTCTGCCCTAATTGTGGTTATTTCTTTTCTTCTGCTGGGTTGGGGTTGGAATGTTCTTCCTTTTCCAGTTGCTTGTGATGTTCCATTAAGTTGTTGGTTTCCTCTATTTCTGTTATCCTGATGAAAGCTTCCAATGCTATAAATTTCCCTTTTAGCACTGCCTTTGCAGTATCCCACAGGTTTTGATAATTTGTGTCTTTGTTATCATTTTGTTCCAAAAATTTGGTGATTTCTTGCTTGATCTCATCTTTGACCTGGCTATCATTCAGCCTAAGATTATTTAGTTTCTATGACTTTGTTTGAGTATGAAGATTTCTGTTGCTATTGAGTTAAACTTATTCCATGGTGGTCTGAGAAGACACAAGGAATAATTTCTACACTTTTAAATTTGCTGAGGTTAGACTTGTGTTCTAGGCTATGATCTATTTTTGGAGGATGACCAGTGGGCTGATGAGAAGAATGTATATACAGTTTTATTAGGGTGAAATGTTCTGTAGAGGTCTGTAAAGTCCATTTGTTCTAGGGTCAGGTTTAAGTCTAATATTTCATTGTTTAGTTTCTTCTTGGAGGATCTAGACAAAATTGTCAAAGGTATGTTAAAATCTCCAACTATTATACAGCAGGAAGATATCAAGTTGTTCATATCCATTAGGGTCTGATTTATGAATTGAGGAGCATTCTGGTAGGGTGCGGCAATGTTCATTATCAAAATCTCTTCATGTTGGGTGTTTCCCTTGTTGAATATGTAGCAACCTTCCTTATCATTCTTTATCTTTGTTGGTTTAAAGCCATTTGTATCTGCTACTAAAATTGCAACTCCTGCTTTTTTCTGGTTTCCATTTGCCTGTATTATACAAGTCCATCCCTTCACCCTGAGTCTATTTTTATCCTTTAAGATAAGGTGGTATTCTTGTTTACAAAAGATATCTGGTTTGAGTTTATGTATCCCATCAGCCAGCCTGTGCCTCTTTAGAGGACAATTTAAACCATTCACATTAATTGAAAGAATTGATAAGCCTGGTTGTGTTTTTGGTGTCATGATTTTCAGATGTCCAGTGGATTTTTTTAATCCTTTCACACTGTGGAAGTTGGATTTTGCTCAAAAATTTCTGAGTGAGTTTACTTTGGAGGTAGAGCATTGCACTTGTCATTCTGGAGAATAGGTCTAAGAAAATCCTGTAGAGCTGGTTTAGTTATGGCGAATTTCTTCAACATGTCTATGTCATTAAAATATTTGATTTCTCCATCACAAATGAAATTCAGTTTACTGGATACAGGATCTTGGGCTGGAAGTTGTTTTGTTTTAGGAGATTAAAGGTTGATGACCATCTACTTCTGGCTTGAAACATTTCTGTTGAGAAATCTGCAGTCATTCTGATTTTCTCCCTTTGTAGGTGATGCTTTTCTTACATCTGGCTTCTTGCAAAATTTTCTTCTTTGTCTTAACTTTGGCAAAGTTAATCACAATGTGTCTAGGAGATGCTTTATTTGGATTGAGTCTTGCTGGGATTCTGAAACCATCTGCTATCTGAAGTTCTATATCTGTTGCAATGCTTGGGAAATTGTCCTCCAACAGTCTTTTGGAGTAGAGCATCTGTACCTAATAGGACATTCTCTTCTCCTTGGATTGAGTCTTGCTGGGATTCTGAAACCATCTGCTATCTGAAGTTCTATATCTGTTGCAATGCTTGGGAAATTGTCCTCCAACAGTCTTTTGGAGTAGAGCATCTGTACCTATAGGACCATCCTCTTCTCCTTCAGGAATTCCTATAAGACGAATGTTTGATCTTTTGGAGTGATCCCATAACACTCACAATGAATGATCAATTTTTGCTCTCCATTTATCTGCCTCTTTGAGTGTTTGGGAATGTTTAAAAGCTTTGTCTTCAGTTTCAGAAGTCATTTCTTCTGCCTGGTCAACCCTGTTCCTGAGGGATTCTACTGTATTTTAGAGCTCCTCAACTAACATTTTCATTTCCTTGAGCTCTGCTATCTCTTTTCTCTTTATGTCCATATCTTTGGTGACTTGGGCTTTGAATTCATTAATTTCTTGAGACAACTTTAGAACTACTCTTTGGAATTCAATTTCTATCTGTTATTCCATTCTATTTATCTTGTTTGCAATCCATATTCTGAATTTGATTTCTGACATTGCTGCTATTTGTCTATGCATGGCATCTTCAGTTGTATCTTATTTGTCACTTCTTGGGGGGTTGATCTACACTGGTTATTCATGTTGCAGAGTTCTGTTGGGTCCACACCATGTTTATTTTCCACCATTTGGTTATTAGAACTGGTAGGGTAAGATTGAATTGTGGTTCCCAGGTAGTAGAGACAGCCCCTTACCAAAGTGCTAAGCTTTGTAATTGTGGCTTATCTCCTACAACCTTACAAAGGCCCCTTTCAGAGTTTTAGCTGGAGACTCTGAGGACCTACTTGGTGAGATAGCACTAGCTAGCTCAGTTTTGATATCAGCCAACCTCTACCATATCCTAAGAAACCACAGTATTAGGTTTAAATCTCAACTGTGAAGAGATACAAGCAGCTGAGGCATCCAGCCCCCACCCTTCAGTTCTTTTCTGCTACAGAACTTCAAAGGTCAACCTCAGAATGTCCCCAAGTGGAGAGCCACAGACATAGGTTCCAATTAAATTATCTCAGGTAATGCAAACCCTGCTCAACAGAGAGGGATTCAAGGGTCTCTAACAGCACAATTGGAGCCAGGGATCCACATTCCTGTCTGCCAGACTCAGTCCACACTCTTGTCTGCTTCTCTGCTGATAGGTCCAGTTGGAGCCAGGGGTCATGCTCCTGCCCTCCAGTTTCAGTTCACACTCAGCTAACCTCTGCTTTCCAGACCAGTTGGAGTCAGGGGACCATGGCCCTGCCTTTCAGTCTCAGTCCACTGCCTGGCAAGCTTCTCTTTGCAGGCTCTGTTAGAGTCAGGGCACCACACTCCCCCTTCTGTTCTCAGTCCTCACCTAGTAAGCCTCTGTTCACCAGCCCTGTTAGAGACAGAGCATCACACCCTCGCCCTCAGGTCTTGGTTCACACCCAGTAAGCCACTCCTCGAGGGTTCTGTTGGAAATAGGGATCCATGCCCTTGCTCTCTGGTCTCAGTCCATGCCTATCAAGCCTCTGCTGACAGGCCTAACAGGAGCTGGGGACCAGTCCTGTCTGCTGAACTCAGTCCACATGGGGCAACCACTCTCCTGCAGTGGGTGTCATCAAAGCTGGGGGTTCTGCACCATCCTGCCAGACACAGCCTAAACTGAGGGTCAACACCACCATTGGCAAGACATAGTCATAACCAGGGGACTGTTCCTCCTCCCACTGAGTGTCCCTTTCTTCCCATACCCTCTTTCTTTCCTGTTAGTCACAGATTCCTGATGATTGGCAGTCCACACTATGCCTAGATCTTTCAGGACAAGACCGAACACTCTGTGCTCTGCAGGGGGCAGAACTTCAGACCGCCATGCGAGTGGGAAAGGGTAGACAGGGAGTTTGGGCTTGTCGGGGAAAATATCTATCCAATTTGCCTGGGGGTGATGTCTAGGGTCATAAGTTGGACCTCCCTAGAGAAAGAGAACTGGAGTTTAGTTGCTCTCTCCAGTGAGGTAAAATAGAGGTCTTTTGTTCCCTGCTTGTTCGCAGATAGCCTGAGGCAGGACTCCTGCTTGGGAGAGGGGTCGCCTATCTAATCCATAGGCTATATACCCATAATTTGTTTTCTTGAATGCTTTTCTTTGAATTTACAGCTTGATGAACTTCTTTCTTGGCTCAGCTCCCCATCTTTGGCTTCATAGAGTCTGATTCCATCCTTTTTCTTCCTCTGTTCAGGAGCCTCTGCCGAGGGTTGCTACTAGTCAGCCTTATTCCCCAAATCCTCCACAACTCCCCTATTAAAACTTTTTTTTCCTTAAACATGAAAACAGTGGTAGAAATTCAGGCAACTTGGAGACTACCTAAAACAAAGGAGAGGTAGTCAGAAGGGTGAGAAAAGGTCACTACAATTTCTGAGAAGAGTCTGACTCATGGAAAAGAAAAAAAACAAAAAAATTCTCTAACTCAAAAAAACAAACCAGAAAAAAAAAATCATGAGAACATTTCGGGTGGCTGGCTGGGGCAGTGCCAAAGCTGCAAGTGAAATTAATCAGAAAAGATGATTCCTGGGGTGGTAAACCCAGCCTGACTCCCAGAGGGAGGTCTGTGCCTGGCTTTTTCCCAGATGTCTTCTGGGTATCTGCATTCTCAAAAACGGGAATTCAGCTAAAACATATAAGATTCTTTCAATTTCTAACATTTTACAGAGGGCTTTAATTTTCTGGCAGATTACATTAATTCTTATGTTTTTAAGTCATACGCTTATATGTAGTTTCATATACTTTAGTCTCTATATTTTCTTCATTATTTAACTCATATTTATAGAATGCCTGGGGTTTGAATAGGATGTTAGGCAGTGGGCACACCAATGAGTAAGTTAAAATCACTGCCATCTTCTCCTTTACAGTTTGGATAGCCACGCCTCTATGAACGACAATCAGGAGCAGGGGAGATGGCTGGGGCAGGCAGGTGGGAGGCAGGGATGGGGATGCTGTGAAAAGGACAAGAGCAAAGGAAAACATTTCACTTTTTCCTGAGAAGTGAAGCCACCAATTTTTTTAAAAAACAGTAAAAAGTCGTTATAATTTTTGTTTTTACTCCTTTTTCAAAAACAAGAATGATAGTACTGACTGGGGCTACCTTAAAAGTTCATGAAGAATTCGCTGGCCTTTGTACTCCTCCTCCAATAACTGACAGTTGACTCTTAGTTGGACTCATGTGGCGGCTGCCTAGCTTGGCCTATAGGTTTGTGGTTACCACAAGATAGCTGTGTGGGGATTTGAGGCTTTGTTCAGTGGTTCCTCAAGTTTGAAATGCAGAGAACAGCAGAGAGAAGACAAGAGCCTGGAACTGGTGGGGAAACTTGGCTGCCCTCTGGGCCTGTCAGGTGGGCGTGAATATGTGAAGATGGATGTAAAACAATGGCATGTGGTGTGGGCTAGCCATGGACTGGAAAGAGAGTATTTCACATAATTATCTTCAAATTCTGTTTTCTTTCTTGAGTCCCCCCCCCCCCCCAGAAAACATTCTGTGCCTGAAAGCATAGCACAGGAAGCCCTAAGTCTCAGTTTGAGAGTTACGTTGGCCTAGCAACTTCTTCCCTGCACTGTGACTTTTGAGCTCCAGTACCTGGAACATGTAGCACCTACATAAGGAAACGTCATTTTGGGTGGTCATTCTCTTGTTTTTATTCCCTCACACTTGTCTGAAAAGGCATTTATGTTGGCCAAATATCAACAGGATGGGTTTGGGAAATAAGGCTGAAGATTTAGAGCTCAACATGTGTAATTAAAGTAAAAAGTTTTCAAGTACTTTTTAAACTAAAATGATCTGTGAAGAATGTAGAAATACAGTATACATCTACAGCACACATAAAAACACACACAAAGAAGCGCACGTTAGTGCATAAACTGAATATGCTTATATTTTTAAAAATTGCATCGTCACCATTGTGGTAGCACTAGGCTACCTCATGTTCCTCTCTAAAGGTCATTTTTAATACCAGTGGGCAAAGTGTCTGTCTCTATAATTACCACCAGTACAGACAAGAATTATTTTACTTTTCTCTTTCATCAACCTGTAAAAATCATAAGGCCTTTTTCTCCATTTTATCCAGGTATTTACACTATTATTACAATAGCTAATCAGGAATTTGTTGAGCTGTGGGTCAACTTGCAGTGCCCAGAACCCAGACATCTATTAAAGAGCTGCAGAAAAAATTCCCATTTCCAAGTCACATCTAGTTTCTAATCTCATCTATGAGATTTCAATTCATAGATGTACTTAGAGCTCTCAGAAAAGAGGGATATTCTAAATACAGTCTCTCTGGTGCACATTAAAAGACGAGTAGAAAGGTGATACTAGTGAAAGGAGTTAATTCATGTTTTTCATACATTAGTTAATTCATGACTGCTTCCAGTTCAATGGCCAATACCAGATGTTCTTTAGAAATGAGTTGTATGGAAATTCCCACTTATGCTTGCTTAAGTAGGCTGATGAGGCTTAGGTAAGCAAGTTGCAACACTGTGGGGGGAAAGACATGACAAGTACTAGCAAGGAAATTCAAGTCAAGGGCTCGTTGGTGTGCCAAATACCCATGGGAGAGGAGGGCAGTGTCAGAAGTGTCAGAACTTGCTGAAAAGTAGCTGCTCTATTTATTTTCTTGTCTTTCTTTAACTGAATTACAGGGAAAGTTTGGTAGGTATCTACTATCACGTCTTTAGCTACAGCTGTACCTGTAATCATTTCTAATTATCCGGACACTAGTCTTTGTTCAAACACTGAATACATAAGAGATCACACTCTGTAGAGGGCAGATATTCAGCAAGCTGGGAAGGATGAGACATCTGTGGGAGTTTTATTGAGGGGAGAACCACAGGCTCAGTGGACAATAGAGAGAGATGACTCATTGCTGAGCAAGTGACTACAGGAGTGTTCACTGATTTTCTCTCTGTTTTAAAGACCTAATGGTTGGATTTAGTGTTGAGATTATTCCCCTCATTCCCTTTATTCTTGAACCCTGTCCCTTGGGTTTAAATTTCCTTAAGAATTAGAGTAAGGCCAATCCTCAGTGAAGCCTGTTAGTATGTTACCAGGAAAAGACACTCACGTTTCCCTCCACTCGGGTTTCTCCATCCCACCGTGAAGGATTCCTTGTTTCATCAGAACCAATCACTCTTTCAAATTTCATTTTAAAATATAAACCTTGATACCAAGATTAACAAGTAAAATTGTGAGAGACCCTCTTCTGAAACAACTGAAGGGCCTGGGAAAAGGCAGGGTGGGAGTTGGGAGTGTGTCAGTGTTTCTCGAGAGTGCAGCATATCAAGGACTTCCCTGATCTTGGATCCTGAAATTCTTGCAGTGAGCTGAAAAAGGAAGAAATTCCAGGTCATCAGATAGAACAAAAAAGGGAGTGAAGGCTTGAGAATGTCACTGTGAGTAGAGAAGATCAATTTTGGATTTCATCCTGATGACCTTTATGAACCTCAGTTTCTTCATCTGTAAAATGGAATCAATAAAATTTATTTTGGGGATTCTTGGCCAATAATCAGAAGAGACCCTTTTTCTTTTGTCACACTTATTAATTCACTAATTAATTTGTTCTTTTTACAAAACAAATGGTGTATGTTTGGAATTTCAAGATATATAGTATATGTATATATATTTTAATATATCTCTTATACATGTTTCTTGGCCCTCTTCTGGTTCAGATTCAGTCCTTCCTTCCTCCCTCCCTCCCTCCCTCCCTTCCTTCCTTCTTTCCTTCCTTCCTTCCTTCCTTCCTTCCCCTCTCTCTTTCTTTCTCTTTCCCTCTCTCTCTTTTCTTCTGTCTTTCTCTTTCCAAAAGGCTTGTCTAAGGATGCAGCTGGAAACTAAAAGAAGTCTGCCCAAGTCATGGGCATGGGTGCCTGTAGCTCACAGGAGTAGGGTACCGGCCCCATATGCCAGAGGTGGTGGGTTTAAACCCAGCCCTGACCAAAAACTGCACTAAAAAAAAAAAAAAAAGCTAAAATGACTTTATGATTTTTATAGTATTTCTTTTTTACTTATCTAAGTAATTTGGGGGGAGGTTGTTTGAGATTGTGTTCTAGATTACAGCCACAAGTGACAGTTGAACAAACTCAAATTTTTCCAGAGAGGGAGGATGGTTTCCTGTCACATATCCATCAGTCTTGGCCCCACACACCTGTAGGAACAGCTCAGGATCAATGCCCATTATATCTTCTGGTTGAGGAGAAAAATAAACATGAACAAGTACCTAGCAGAGTGAGCGCATCCAATAGGCGTTCATAGCAAGGCACATACTAAACAATTCCAAGGGAGCCCTCCCTGGATTTCTCAGTACCAATTGTATCCTAGGAAATTGTTTGTCCTCTTTTATGGATTGAATGGGTAAATGGACTGACAGAAAATTCAAATTTTAAAGACATATTATATTTGTTTCTATGGGTACCCAATAGTGTCATCACCACTGAGTTACTGCGTTGCATTGATGCCAATCTTATCTATTGAAAAACCAGACCAAACAAATAAAATATAAACAACTATTATTTATTCATTATAATTACAAATTTAACACACAGACGAAAAGAAAATGACTAAGGGATTCAGTGACTGGGGACATTGTGCTATGCTAAAATTTTTCATTCCTAGTTGATATGGAGTCAATTCCATTTACTAATTTAGACTTTCTGCAAAGCAATTTTTAGACCATAGCAACTCTTGAAGTAATGAGTTTCAGAAGTATAATCCCTAATCTTTAGGCTACAGTTTCTTCTCAACTTCTTCTTCCTCTTAAGCCACACTCTCTTTGTTGTGGTAAAATTCACTCTTTCAAGGTTCAAGCTGAGTTTCCTATCTCTGATAGACTGGTATTTCCAAAGTATGTTCATCCTTGAACACAAACCAGGCTACTTCCATTTCTTGCCCTTTCTGTCACAAAGAAAAATTATACTTCTATCCCATATTTATGCAATTTACTTTTTATCATGAATTTTGAATGAAGGTAATACATGACCATTCTGAGCAGAAGTTTTGTTTTGTTTTGTTTTTTGAGACAGAGTCTCACTTTGTCACCTTTGGTATCATAGCTGACAGCAACCTCAAACTCCTGGCTGAAGCAAGTGATTCTCTTGCTTCAGCCTCCCCAGGTAGCTAGGACTACAGGCACCCGCCACAACATCTACCTGTTTTTTTTGTTGCAGTGGTCATTGTTATTTAGAAGGCCCAGCCCGGGTTTGAATCTGCCAGCTCCAGTGTATGCGGCTGGTGCCCTAACCACTGAGCTACGGGCACCGAGCTAGAGCAGAAGTTTTAAGAGCCATGTTCATTTCCTCCTCCTTTACCTGCCAAAGTAATTGTGAAGGTTAAACTATCATCAGCCTGTGTCCCTGAGTGACAGGTTATAAGTTGATACTTAACAGTTTGAAAGAGAAATAAATCAGTCATGTTTGGATATTATGACATGAACTTTGTTCTTAAATGTAGCACTTGTACTTTCTACGTGGCTGGGGAAATCCTGGCTTGAATCCCTTCATCTTTCATCATCATTACCATCACCAACACTAGCAATGATGTTTAACAGTAAATTGCAAGCTCTTAATGCTAAAGAGATAAAATAAGTCATGTTTTCAACAGTCTTGCCTCAGAAATGAGAAAATTCAGATCCTCCAAAAATAAGAGGTTTATCTAGGAGCACATACATAGATTTCTTCTTCTTCTTCTTCTTTTTTTTTTTTTTTTCTAAGATAGAGCCTCAATCTATCTCCCTGGGTAGAGAAGTGTGGCATCATAGCTCACAGCAACCTCAAACTCCTGGGCTTAAGCGATTCTCTTGCCTCAGCCTCCCAAGTAGCTGGGACCACAAGCACCCACCACAACACCCGGTTATTTTTTGGTTGCAGCCGTCATTGTTGTTTGGCAGGCCCAGGCTGGATTCGAACCCTCCAGCTCTGGTGTATGTGGCTGGCGCCTTAGCCGCTTGAGCCACAGGCAGTGAGCCAATAGATTTCTTCTTTTTAAATTTAACTTGTTAAATATTTTTTAGACCTTTGTACTTTATAACCCACTCCATTTATTCATTTTAATTAATCCATTTTAAAGTTATATTTTTAAAAATGAATATTTGCTGGCCAGTGGGAGAGCCAGGATTAGTTTCAATGCTTTCAACTTGAGATCCTTACTATTCTATGTGTATTAGTTTCGTAAGTCTTCCATAACCAAATACCACAGATTGGGTGGCTAAAAAACAGAATTTATTTTTTATGTAGTTCCAAAGAGTAGAAGTCCAAGATCAAGGTGTCAGATGTATGGTTTTTTCTGAAGCCTCTCTTCTTGGCGTGCAGATGGCTGCCTCTCATGGTGTCCTCACGTGATCCTCGCTCTGTGCAGACACATCCCTGGTGTCTCTCTGTTCAAATTTCATCTTGTTATACAGACCCAAATCAGATTGGGTTAGGAACCATCTAACCCAATTTACCTCCTCAAAAGTCGTAGCTTCAAATACAGTTACAGTCTAACAAACTTGGGTTGGGGCTTTAAACTATGAATTTTGGAGGGAAAATCCAACATTAAGGTATGACAAATCAATAGAATTTTAAATTAAAAAATAAATAAAACCTAGGGTTAGAACCCCAGTATGATTTCTAGCAGCCATGATATTTATGGAATAACAAGATTTCAGGTTTGGCGCCTGTAGCTCAGCAGCTAGGGTGCCAGCCACATACACCGGGGCTGGCAGGTTTGAACCTGGCCCAGGCCTGCCAAACAACAGTGGCAACTACAACCAAAAAATTGGCAGGTGTTGTGGCAGGCACCTGTAGTATCAGCTAGTTGGGCGGCTGAGGAAAGAGATTCGCTTAATCTGAACAGTTTGAGTTTGCTTTGAGCTGTGATGCCACAACACTCTACTAAGGGTGACATAATGAAACTCTTTCTCAAAAAAAGAAAACAAAAGATTTCAGTGTTACTTGCCCATCTTTCAAAAGGCATTGTGTCCCAGTGCTTAGACAATACTCATCCTGATGTAGCTGTTAGCTGAGGTCCTTGTGCTGAGACTTTGACAACCTCTGTAAGATGGACTATACCTCTGAAGGAGGAGTCTCTTGGATGCCACATTGAAGGGATTGTGTAGAATCATCTCATCCTTAGTAATGAGAGTCATGACACCTTCTTTTGCTCTCCTTTCCTCTTCCTTTTCTTTCATAAGGTTTCTCTTAGTACATGGTTTCAAACACTGTACTAGGAAGTGAATTTGGATAAAACATAGCCTGCTCTCCAAGGGCTCACATTTAGGAGAGGAAACGGACCCACAATTGCACAGCTACATCATAATGTATGATGCTCTACGATCTATGAAAGCACTGAGGAGGAATTTCTAAGTCACAGTGTGCGTGTGTGTGTGTGTGTGTGTGTGTGTGTGTGTGATCTTATCTCTACATTTCTATGACTTTTTGTTTTTTCTTTTCAAAGGGTATTTCTGCAGCATCGCCATTATAACCCAGGAGATGGAACATGTGGCGAGAGGCACAGCTGCAAAGCCTGGGGCTAATGTTTGAATTAATGAACTGGGAAACAGGCTGTAAAAGAAGATTGCCCCTGTAGAGTCAACCCTTTGAGAAGCTGTTCACTAATTCTAAAGATGCTGTCTTTCCTTACAACGTTTGGAATTTATATTTGTTTAGACTATTCATTCTTCAAGAGAAGAAAAAATCAGTTTAATACACAGTGCCTGGTTAATATTTATGGAAGAAGTAAATGAACCTAAAGTCAGGGGGACATTTTTAATATTTTAATTAGTGGATAATACTTGTTTCTGGAGTGTTTGGGGTTTTAAAAGATTTACACGTACAACATCTAGATTTAACAAAATTGTGACAAGACTAAGCAATGTTTAGAGTTCAGAGTGAATGACAGCTGTACAGCAATGAAACTAGATTTCTTGCAAATCAGCTCTAAAGAAAATTAGAACAGAAGTAGGAAGGGGAAAAAAAGCAGTTTGATGAATTGTAATGTCATCCTTAAATGTGAAAGGTGTTGATTGTTATGAGGGAGAAAATTGATAAATAAAACTAAGAACTTTCTAAGATAGTAGATTATATCAGAAGCATAATTTTTTCTGAGAACAGAAGCATCATCCCAGAGTTGCTTAAATGTTAGAGGATTTTGAATAAACAAAATACCTTAGACCTTAATTTTGGGATTGGGCTGGAGAATACTCTTTGAGTTACTCTGAATAATAAGGAAACAGTTTGGAGTTGCTAGGAACTACCCAGCTGACCCAATTTAAAAAAAGAGAGTGGGGAAGGGAAAAAGAGATAAGGAAAAAACATGGGACACTGTGTGCCCCCATGACCAAAGGACAAGAGTGGATCAGTTCACCTGAGGATTTGGGGCTTTGCTGCCTACAGTGTTACTACAGGTATGGTACAAGCACAATACCTGCATGGTCTTGTTGATGTTTTTAAGATCAAGGAACAATATTGAAAGTGCATACCTGAATCCAAGTATGATAATTCAGGGGCACCATTCAAGGAAGATGGAATCATACACAAGGGGAACTAATTTATGAAAGCAGGAGCTCAGAGGTGGAAGTGACAGTGGAAGACATTAGGTCTCCTTGGTTCACAGAACTCTTAGAAAAGGCTTTGTGTGTGAGCATTCTAAACAGCCTTAGCTTAAGTAGAAGGGTTATTCCAATTAGCATTTGGGTTCATGTAAAAGCTGGTTCTAGTCCTAAAATCTGAGCACCTCCATTTTGATTGTATAAAAACAATCATGAAATTTTTTTCCTGAAATTTCCTTCTCTTCTTTCTTCTTTTGCCTTATTGAGAAAAAATTCCCACCCTGATACTTCCACTCCTATAGAATTGATTGTAATATTTGCTAGGTTCTCACTATATTCTCTAGAGATTTCCATTTGGAACCTGTAAAAATTTTAGAGAGCTTACATGTTTACATATAAAACTTTCTGCTTCTTTAGATTCTGAGCTACTTGAGGTCAGGGAATATGTCTTATTTATTTCTGTTTACGTTGAACCTGTTGTTCATATTGCCAGAGTAGGAAGTCCATCTACCTGTCACCCAAGCCAATTAAGGGAGAAGCAGATGAAAGAGCAACAGTTTCACTTAATTTACAGGAATCCCAGCAATTCTGGAGAGTAGTTAGGGTATCTCTTCAAAGAACTGCTGTTCTGTTTCTTTGTTACTTTTACACCCGCACTGTAAAAGCAAGCATCAACAGTGTTATCAATCATCATAGTACGTAGAAAGATTCCCTTTCATAGGTTACAAAGTTACAGAATATTTTCCTTATCTCAAAGTGGTTTTTATCTTCAAAGGCATTCTCTAGACTACATTTATAGTTAGTCAATACTTTAGTGAGTGCATTACTGAGTGCACTTCGTGCACTGGGTCCATGATTAGTACCAGGACCTTGGAACGCCAGTCCTCTAACTCTGTCTATGACAGAAGGTCTTGCAAATGAATAAACACCTTCAGATGGCAGCACCTAGGCTCAGCCAGCCCTGCCAGGCCTGTCCAGCAGCATCTTGAATGTGGGGATTATTTAGGATAAAAGTGGCCACCATCATTCATATTGAACATCCACTAAATATTTATTGAATAAACAAATGAATTAGTGATTAAATGCATCTATGCATGAGTAAATAAATGAAAATCATTATCTATGTGTCCAGAAGTTATAACCTGAACACAGGGCATTTTAAATAACAGAGTACAAGTGAAAGCTCCAATCAAACTAAAGCTTTTACATTTCAAAAGGAATTTTGCTTAACTTCTTTCCTAGAGACCATTTTGGTTTTCTTGTTTTAAACATAATTTCATCTCCATCTCTCTCTTCTAGAATTTTATTAAGCCACCACCATTCCTTTCCCTCTTTTCCCATCTTAGCTCTTCATGAGACACAAAAGAGAAAGTAAGTAAAATTGGTTTGTGTGCCTTAATGAATCCTGATGGGGAAAGAATGACTTGGAAACACATGCCGTTACACTCAGCAAAATCAGTTTTTGGTCTACCTAGCCCATAATCTAATTAAAATCTTTAAAATATTGTTAATATTGGGGCAAATTCTAAAAAGTCAATTACATCCCCAGTCAAGGTTACCGACAACGGTAGGGTGACCAGATTCTAACATCTGTAAGGCTGGACAACATGGCCCGGGGGCTGAGCGGGGGTGGAGCAGGGGCGGAGCAGGGGCGCAGGGCAGGGGACCGCACAGGGCAGGGCCTGACAACAATGCAAACTTTGATAAGCAGTTCTCGATAAACACTTCTCAACAATAATTTGTTATTATTACAGTTTAACATTATAAAACTAACAAAACTAATATAAAACTCATATTCTGGCGAAATAGCCATATGGCGGCCAAAAACCGTATATTCCCTTACTGTTCTCCCGCCTGTTCGTGCATTCTTTCCAAAAATCGGGACTTTTTTAAAATGC